>JBBMOC010000007.1:9692618-9803330 GCA_037975185.1 Centropyge bicolor | reverse complement strand
CAAAACCCATCACGAACCAGCTCTGTTTGTCCGCCCTGCAGCGCCTCCACCTGGACGAGAGGGGCAATTACCATCAATCACTCCAGATCCAGTAAAATAAGTTTTTTATTTCATTGACTCAATGAAAGATTCCTCCAGGAATTTTAACGACCCAGCTGCTGCACCCTCCTCCACGTGGAGATTCTTGCAGACAACTGCAGCCCAAAATTCGACCAGCAACCTGCTGCCACCTCCACCTGCAGAGTTCAGCAATCAGCAACCTAGTTATACTTACATCTCTCTCTCTCTCTCTCTCTCTCTCTCTCTCTCTCTCTCTCTCTCTTTCTCTCTCTGGATGTCTGTCCAATATCAAGATGATGGAAGGATAAGTTAAAACAATATTCCAATATATATAATATCTAACTTGTATAAAATGTTTTTACTTTGCAATGTGAACTGTGATATTTCCTAATTCAGAAGCAGGGGTTTCAGGAAGTGTAGCTTCTCCAGACTGATTTTTGAGGGGGTGAAGTTACAGAAATTGATCTCTCTAATTTTACTATTTTTATTATATTTTTATTACGTATCTGAGTCCGTTTAAGTACATAATGTACATGATATGTCTTTATTAGATTTGTATCAGTTTTACCACCTGTGTCTCGTGCCCCCTCTGCTCCATATTATTGGTCAGCCATACGTCAGCTCTGATTGGTTGGACCAGCTGTCACTCAGCAGTTGCCGGGGTCACTTCAGTCCAGCTGACAGTTGTGTTTCAGGTCTGTCTCGGCACCTGAAAGTGAGACCAGCATGGCGGGACGTCTTCTTCTCCTCCGAGCCTGTACAGCAGCAACACTGCAGCTGAGGAGCAATGTGGTGTGCAGGCCGATACTCCGGGCTATGTCCACGCTAAAGGGTGAGTTTACAGCCTGCTAGCTTCAGACTGTAGACTGTAGAGATAAACACAGACTGCTGTCATCCGCCATTAGTGTAGGAGTTTAAACTGAGGAAGTCAGGTGGTGTAATGTCGATATTTTAGATTATTGCGCAGTTTGGTGACACATCTAACACGACGTCTGAAATTTGAGTTATCACTGATGTCGTATGATATATAGCGAATATATAACATTGAATTTTGACATGCAGTGTTTATATATAGTAATTAAATGTTTGTGGACACTTTCTTGAGCTCGCTGTGTACAAGTTGAGTGAGTTGTATATAACTACAGCTACATGCATTATAGTGAATCAAATAATGAAGGTCATCTGGGCTGTAGTTCGTGCACAGGCCTCTGATAGACCCACCTCCTCTGGCAGCCGCCTGCTGGGTCAGTGCCAGTTTCCTGATAGGGGGCAGGAGCAGGTTGGTGTGTAGGAGGCCTCAAGTGTGGACGTGCAGGCTCACTGGTATTCAAGCAGACTGACAGCACAACCTGGCCATAGGTTGAGCATGGCTTCTAATTTAAGATCATCTGACATATATTTTTTCAGGGATACCAACAGATGAAGAACAGGCCACTGGACTGGAGCGTCGCGCCCTGCAGGCCCTCAAACGTGGAAAGGTGGGCTCCTAATACACACAAATACACATTGCTTAAACTTTACATGTGCTGATTTCCTTCAAATTCACATTACAGGATCCCTACAGTATGCTGAAGCCCAAGACGTATGCTGGCACCAAGGAGGACCCTCACATCGTGCCATGCATTGGAACCAAGAGGCTGGTGGGCTGTGTTTGTAAGTGATGCACATTAAAGACAAACATCCAGCAGTCTATGTGAATGTGTGCATTACAAACCAGATGAACCGTAATATAAATACATTTTCTGCAGGTGAGGAAGACAACACTGCTATTGTGTGGTTCTGGCTTCATGAGGGAGAGGCCCAGCGCTGTCCTTCCTGTGGTTCCCACTATAAGCTGGTCCACCATGAGCTGCCCCATTGAAACTAAATTTAACACAAGCTGTGTACAAACGGGACAACACAGAGATCTTTTTTTGCCTCCTTCATGGCCTTATCCAGTGTGTGCATATCATATAACATGTACAGTTTGTCATTAAAATGTAAAACTGAACTGAGTTGTCTTGATAGATATCTGCTGTTATCTGGTTTTGTAATTAAGGAACAGATCAACATCCATGATGCTGTGACAATAGAAAAGTTAAATTATCTTACTTTAGCGGTTACACACTCACTGATATGTCAGACAATCCAACACTGGAATTGCTTGAATTTTGGTGATCATGCCAAAGCAGAACAAAATTGTGACTTGGCCTTGAACTGGAGAGTACACACCGCTTCAAGAGGGCCATTTTGCCATGTTATAAGTTGTACTACATTTCATCAGAAATGTTTCATGTTAAAATTACTTTCAGCCATAATTCTAAAGGCAAGATGTTGCAATAAATCGAGTATTACTACCACACAACTAATCATCCAGAGGACAGTACCTAAAAGTGCCTTCCACAACAGGACAGTATTTTATCCCCAAAATAACTCGTGTTTATTTCAGTGGCTGTACTTCGTTTTTATTTGTGGATTGTTTAAGGCTTACAGCCAAGAAAATCCACTCAGGATCTAAAGCAAATGCTTCACACTGCTCTCAATCAAATGTTACAACAGAACTTATGTCAAACATAAAAAGAGCTAGTTTACATTGTCTGGATTGAAACATTTAATGCACAGGGGGTGAACACAACATCATTAACTCCTGTAAAATACAGCTGGATTCTTTGCAGTAGCCATGCAGCTTAAAATGTAATATTTTTGTTGAGATCCTGTTAGAGAGGTGTTGATTTAAATGTGGTCAATTTCAGGCCACAGTGTTTGGATTATATTTTGAGGTTGATAAAAATTTCCCCCCAGTATAGAAATAAGAGAAACATCTCACTATGACATTACACTATAAGCTACAGAAAGGTAATGTTACTGCATTTCATTATATTTTACAGGTGTTTATATTGCTGTATGCATTCCCTGTGTTGTATATACCAGTAGTTTGCTTCATCATACTTGTCATATCCAAACATGAATAAAAGCATATCTACAAGAACTATATCAAATGAAAATGGGCTTGTAATAGGGCATCAAATACTGTGATGGCATGGAAAAAGCTAAAAAATCAAAGTCAAGATTAGTCAAGTGAAAGTCTAGACATCCAACTCTTAATCATTTCTAGTGTAATGTGGCCACCTCTTCTTTCCACCCAGTGTTTAATTCTCACAGCGGGATTCAAGTCTGTGAAACTAAACATTTGGGAATGTGGTCGTCACCAACAGTGCGGACATGGAGTTCGAGGCATTTCTGTGTATTTTCAGGCAAGATTAAAGCCTTGATTGTGATCTATAGCTTGTAGAAGCTTCTCACGCAGTGTTTCTAGACTTGTATACTTGGGCAAGTCCAGCAGGTTGAAGCAGGTGTGGGCAACAGGTAAGTAATGCTCCCCTCCACCGGTGGGCTGGATCACCAGCTTCAGACTTTTCATGCCCAAGATGGGTATGCGGTCACTTCCTGTGAGGAACACTAGAGACAAGAGACACCATTTTACTTTCTGGCTGAAAAAACAAACATACAAGTTAATAAGTCACCTTTCCAAAACAACTTCTCTGATATTTTTTAAAAGAAGCCATGCATGGTGGGCTGCACTTACACAAAAACTGTTTTTTCTTCTCTAAGGGAAGATCGTGGAACACCTCCCAGAAGAGCCTGATGGTGGGATGGTCTGCCCAGTATTCTCCTTTGTATTCAGTACTCTGAAGGGTGAAAACAAATTTGGTGATACTCAATATCTTTCCTTTAATGTGAATATAAAAATATTTTTTAGATTTTGGGTTAGCAAAATCACAAGCCTTAGTGAATAATAGAAACCAATTAGAACATTATATTCCTCTTTTTACACAGGTAAGAAGATTTATTTATCTAGTCATTAATACTTCATTTTGTGATGTTTTGTGATGCTAGTTTCACACAAAACCCATAAATATGCTCTCTTTCTTAAAATTAAATCGCAAAGTACAAAAATGAGTTGGTAAGAGGACATATTTCCATTAATGACTATTTGAAACAAGACCTTTTGGAGCTCCGTCCAGTCGTAGTTGGTGTTGCCGATGACCATGGCCTGCAGTTCATTTGGCTGGAACAGATCAAGTACCTTTCCACCGCACACCTTGTGGAAGCCTGCATAGAAGCACTCAAACAGTGGGGCCACTGATGTGTTGAAAACGTAGTCTACGTATGCATTGACAAAGTCCTGCCTAGAGGAAGAAAAAACGAATTCATATGAAAGTAAAGTGATATTTGCAAACATTGTAAATGTAAATTGCAGAGGGAAGACACCAATATGATCAGATGTGAACTGAAAATGAGTTGAGCAAACAATAATGGAGCAGAGGAAGAGTTTTAAAATGGTTTAGTGGTTAAAGATTTGGAACACAAACACAAAGTCTTAAGGGAATAGTTCGATATTCTGGGAAATGTCCACATTTCAAAAAACATAGTTTTTATGTGATGATGTGAGAGATGTGATATCTTTAGACAGAGCCAGGCTAGCTGTTTCCTTCCCAGTAACTGTCTTTATCCTATGCAAAGCTAACTGGCTGCTGGCTCCAGATACATATTTACTACACAAACATGAGGATGGTAGTGACCTTCTGATCTTACTCTTGGTAGGAAAATGAATTAGAGAAGATTTTACCTGTTTGATTTATTGACACCAATGTCTTCACCGTTAGGCACTAGTTCCAAGACTTCTGTGGCACCATAGTTTTCCTCTGTGATCTAAAAAAGATATAGTGTTTAGATTTTGCTAATATCACATACTGATATGGCAATTATTTATTAGAGATTGCTGTTTGATAATCATCTTACTGTGAAGTTCAAGCAGAAGGTTTCCTCAAGGTCATCTTCTGCGTAGTCCAGTAACAGCTGCAGACTCCTAGTTAAAGAGGACGCAGAAATGGACATATTTTACAATGATCTTTTCTTGAATAGACATTTGTTGAACACTTTTGATATTGTTCAATTAGCACTCTGTTTGGTAATATAGTAACTGCAACATTAAAAGATTCAATTTTAGATGCAGTTAAGAAAATACCAAGGCAAACTGACATTCATAAACATGTTAAATGGGAACCTCAGATGACTGTTCCTTGATCTGACCTTCCCACATCTGGCATTAGCTCTTTCAGGTCATCTAGTGTTGGCTTCCTCTTCAGAAGCTTCTTATAAAGGGCCACAGGGAAATGAAGCTCCACTATAGTGAGATTGTAGATGGCCAGACCACAGATGACCCCGATGAGGTTGAACAGGTCTATGTCCTCAAAAGTCTGCAAGCAACAGTCAATGGTTGTCATCCAATATTTTAAAGAAGGAAGAGTCAATGTGTCTCACACTTAAATTTAACAAGCAAAAAACCCCAAAACAAAACAGGTGCATATAAATACTGTATGTCTATACTGTATGTGTCACTCCAATTACTACCCTTTGTTTTTCATAGTTTAAAAAACCTATGATTCAGACCATAGCTGGTTAACTGTAAACAGGACAGGACATTAACATGTACCAATTCACAATCCAACCACTTCAGTGTCCTCATTATTGAGGTTGTTTTAGAGTGTGCTTAAATATAGCCGGTGATATTTCAGCAGCGTGACCAAATAAAGGTGAACTACACAGTAAAAACCTTGTTTGAAAACCAGATGAGCCTGGACTCCTCGTAGTAACGAAACATTCCGTATTTGGGATCCAGGAGCTCTTTCATGATCAGGAGGAAGAACTCCTTTCTCACGCCTCCTGCATCGACTGCCTCCTCTCCCACAAAAATCACCTGCCATGAATGTCGAGAAACATTAGAACAATGTATGACTATTTCATTAATGATATAAGCTCTTTGATTAGACAAGCTGGGTATAATCATTTCAATTTTTTTTCCATTTTTAGCATGAGTCAGTGTTATGATATAACTTATAACATAAACCTAGCAAGCTGTTAACACAACACTGACATATAAAATATCACCCTATAAAGTTGGTATGGCAAATGTCTATAAGTTCAATAATGGCTCATTTTTTTCATTCTCAATTTCAACCAACTCCTGAGGGCAATATCCATACTTTTAGCAGCCAAATGCTCCTCTATGTATGATCACCAGTTTTTCTGTGTGCTGGACGATGCTGGGCAGGTACAGTTGGTTTTTATAGTTTTTTTTTGCTGGAAAGGGCTGCTGCAGTGAGACCTAACCAAACAGTAATGTTTGGGGCCATAACAAAAATAACAAGCTGAAAGACCCTAAACAGGTATGTATAGCTGAGGCTAACTGCAGAGTCACAGGGTAATTTCTGTGGGTTTGTCACAGTAAGACACCCCTTTCACGGACACTTCAGTCATTTGATCCATTGTTAAAACAAAAATGTAATTAATTAAAACTTTTACCTTGAGCGGTTTCTTGTAGTCAACATTCTTGGACTTCCTGAGGACTTCCATAGTGTCTCCAACAATGTTTTCCCTCCTAACGATGAGGATGAGGCACGGGTTGACAGATTCCACTGCTGGCAGGAACATTGAGCTGAAGTTTTGCATCTGTGCCTGGTCCACTGCCATCTACACAAATAAGAAGGAAAAGATGAATGATAGCACATTTATATTCAAAATTCAAAGATGCAACATTGTAGTTGGTATGATCCCGAATCATTTGACAGCACTTTTCCATGGGGTGAAACCGATCCAATAGAGGAAAAAAAAGCGGGGAAAGAAACCTTCATTAAGGGATTTACTGTATATTACCTGCATCTGTATGACAGCATCAGTCTGGAGCAGTGTGGTTTTTGCTGGGGCATCAAATACAAAGGGATACCTGCACAGAGTCACCACACCATCATGACCCTGAGGATACAGAGGCATAAACAAATGGTTCATACTGACGTCTAAACACAGAAAAAAGTATAAAAATAAATTGTGGATCTGACGTCAACAGCAGACTCACCATTGGGTACATCTGCCTCTGAATCCACGTGACGTAGTCATTTCTGATGTCTATCAGGTCATCCAGCTCATGGATGTAGAATTTATCGTACTGAATGATGTGTCCTGCTCTCTCACTCACCTGAAGCGACAAAAAAAAAATGTTTTCAACAGTTTTCCAAGGTACTTTATGCATTTGACAGCTGGAGTAACACATGTGACAAATATATCATTTCTTACCGTGTGCAGGATCTCCAGGAGTCTGAGGGACGTGTCCAGGAAACAGGTGAAAATTCTCTGCTCTACTGAAGGTATGCCAACCTTGTGCATCTGAAGCAGGTACACTACCACTTCCTTGTACAACTCCACCAGCCGCTGGAAGACTCTGGGCTCAAATGTGGACCACCAGTTTCCTAAAACAAACACAACATTAAACATTTTGTGAAAAAAGATGAAACAAAAAAATGTCATAGAAATGTAGTGTCATGTGTGGCGTAAAAATCATTCTTCATTCTTCCTACCTAGCACCTTCAGTGGAGCCTCCTTCATGCTGATGAGTGATTTGGCGAAGGGGATGGTGATGGTCACATAATTATTTCGGTCACTGAAGAGGGGGCATTCTGGAAGAGTGAGGTAGAGTCTCAGGGCTTCAATGTCTGGAGGAGAGTTGCTTAGTCTGGGAAGTAGGTGCTTCTCCAGACTGGCAGCAATCTGAGGGAGAGGGAAGTAATTATACAGGTCAGTTGTAATCAATGTAAAAATCCCTAATTGATGCATCTTTTGACCAAAAAAGTAAAAGTTACTTTAAGCTGTCATTTGCAACATTAACACAAAGGTGTATGATTTATTGTATATTAGAAGTATTATACAATATTATACAATTTTATGGAGTTCTAATTTACAGTTTTTGTCAAATTTGAAATTTGATTAGTGTTTACTAATGTATTACAGGTTGAACAAAACATAATACATCATTTAATGACAGTTTAGACTGGAGCGCCCTTTTTTGTGTATACAGTCTATGTATTGTGGCTTTAGGTTTCTTAAGTTTTGTCATGCTACTTCTGTGTTGCAACAGAATAGGCGAGCACATGTTGGAAAATAATTCAACTTAATTCTGCAAATAAAACGTGATTACAGTCAAATCTTATTTTGTTGTCTTTTATTATGAACTAGTAAGTAATCTGTGTGTGTTGGGTAGAGAGTGAGATGGCTTTCCACCTTTGTCTTATACTCGGGGTAAAAGGATGACCAGAAAACTGTGGAGGGAATTCTATAATGCTGTAAATCCTCTTAGGGAGACCATCTGTGCAGATTGTGCACTTTCTTTAACCCTAATAACCACCAACAAATGCACCTGTTTACTTTTTAATACAGTTTCAACTGTTTCCAAGCACAAAATCAAAATTCTATGAGCATCTTAGAAAAGGACAACAGTGACACGAATAGGCAAGTCCAGTTCAGCCTCCTAAAAAGACCTAAAAACTTAAACATTGAAATTTAGGCAGAGGGGCTGCTGTTATGTGTATTTACAAATAGACTATAGGAAACAATGTCAGTATGTATGTAACTGTTGAAATAAACTAGTAAGAAAATAAAAATATAATGTGACGCACCAATGACATGAGTTTTCTTGTGACCACTGACCTGCTGAGCAATCTCAGGGTGATCTTGTTGGATTAATCTATGAAACAGGATGCGAGCCATGTTCATATCCACCCCTGAACATTTGCTGCTGGTACTGTAGTGATCTGGATGACTGTGTAAAGGAAATACAGTAAATATAAATTCATCGTATATGTAGCCATCCAAAAAGTCAAGTTGCCTTTTTAAAGAATATGCAGCAAGAGCACCTGTGCTAATTACAGACTCAAAAAATGCGTTTTTAGGATTTGAAAGATTGCACCCTCCAACCTATCCAGAAGGAAAACAGGCAGACAACACAGAAGGAGAACAGGCACACAACACAGAAGGAGAACAGGCACACAACACAGAACAAGGTAGGGTGGTAGAGAAGGCCCTAGCTGAATTTTGCTTTTTTGCAGCCAAATTTGTCAGACATTTACAATTGTAACCAGGCGGTATTCTGTTCACTCCATTACTTTACAGATGAATCTTGTTTATGTTTTGCTAGCCGGCTAACATTTACTAGCTACTTAGATATTAACCAGTATGCAGCTGTTTGATTTCGAGCCATTAAGAGAAGCTAGCAATTCTGATTACAGAGCCCACCTTTGGTGTCCCTTTCAGGAATTGCTCTAGAGAAATTTTTATGGTTACTGTCCCCCGCCTCCCACAGTGAAATGAAATATCCGCCCTTGGTCATAAAGTCAAACAATGATTTACGAAGAAATCAAACAAGCAGAGCCCAACCTGGGAGCAGGTCCGATACTTCTAGGTTAATAACTACTGCTCAAAATTTCTCAATTTCGACATATTTCATCCGTAAATAGCATGTGACTAAAACTTTTTGAGGATCATTTAAAATTGATTACCTTGTTGACAGAAAAGATCCATTGAGGCAGCTTGCTGAGGAGAACACGAGGTCAATCTCACTAAAGGAATCATAAAAGGCAAGTAGTTAGTGTGACTAGTGTCATGAGCAAATCTCCATAAAGAATCGTGGCAACTTGTCCAGTTGTAAAAATGTGTCTACAATGAACTAAAACTAGGAATAAAGCCATGTGGTCAGCCAACAGTTCTTATGTAGAGAGGACTTTACTTGGAGATGTCTTGTGGGAGTCTTCCTGGTGAGTGATTCAACCATCTTTGTATGATGTTCTCATTTAAGGTGCAAATCTTTCTGTGGGGCTCGTGTATCCTCACGTCATCTGTGTTGTTGTAGAGCTTCTAAGACAACAAAAAAGGGGGAAAAGGATTCAACGACAAGCATGAATTTCTATAAAGTACAGTTAAGAAACTTTTAGGTCTTCCATGTTTAACAGAAGTACTACTGGAATCCAACTATAATAATCACTAAGAAGTAAAGAGTTATAATGCATTCATACACATGACTACATGATTTAAAAAATGTATCGACAGTGCAGGGTCAGGTAAGGCCGTCTTTCTCAATCCATATGTAGAATTATTTTCTCTTTCCAATATGAAAAAGAGATGCAATTCATGCAAAACCGAAGGTTTGTAAGCATCTCTAAGAAACCTCAATATCTCCCGTTCTGTATGAAAACTTACATTGGCGGTGTAGTAGTGAGCAAAACTCTGGTCTCCTCCAGCATAAATCCTCTTGACACAACAGCACTGCTGCTCCAAGTCTGCAATGTAAAGTTATTAAAAGCAAAATAGATGAATGAATAAATGAAGAGGTTGGAATGAGCTCAGTATACACAGAAAAAAAAAGTGTCTCACCTGTGTCTGTTGGAGAATTGCTGGGTACAAAGTGGCCTTTGACAGGGGCGGGGCTTTTTCTGTTACAGGTCGAGCGAGTGCCCAGCTGCCCGTTACCACCAAGCCCAAATGAGTACATCTTTCCAGAGGAGGGTGTGAAAGCCATTGTGTGCTGTCTTATAATTGTAAAGTAATTTGGGGGAAAAAAAGACATTTCAATAAAATTCAATTATACTTATATATCTTTTAAAATGGTTATTAATATTGAGATATGTATAAAAGGAAGTACATTGATGATAGTAGACAAAAAATGTAGTAAGAATTCCATGTCTGAGATAAAATGAGTAAAAATACAAATTTTACCTTCCACATGAAATCTGTGTAACTACATTTCCCATGAGCTCAAACACTTTCCTAGGGTTGATTTCATGGTTTGTAGAGTTATGTCCAAGTTGTCCATATCCTCCTGCTCCAAATGTAAACACACCTCCTTCCTGTAAAATCAGCAACCCCAGTTATTCAGACATTCCTAAGAACAAGAGTACTGCGAGGCCAAATGATTGGAGACACCACGGGTATACAGGTCCGGGAAAGACTGAGAGAGCATGCAGGATAATATCCTGTTAGTGATTTCAAATCCATTATATATTAAGAGGAAACAGCCAGCCCTGTCACAGGATATATTTTAACCTGCAAGTCTGAAAGCAGGGATCCTTCTCTACAACTTCAGCCCACAAGTCAAACTTTCTGCGCTTTGGGCACCTAGACACGACATAAGTCTTTTCATCCACTGGCCATGGACATTTTAAAATACACAAACAAAGAATGTTTCAGTTGGTCATATTTTGGTTTTTTTTTGGTTTTGTACAACTCGTGTCTTAGATGTCAACATTATGCCCATCATTCATATTAATTATAACAGCATTACTTACCTGATTTTTGCTGAGATATGGGGTCATATACAAGAAGTGATTAAGCTGGATATTAAGGCAAATACTTACATTGACCCCTAAAAAAGATTTTGAAGGGCAACTTCAACACTTACCATAACTATCCAACACAAAGTTAAACAATGCAACTTGGAGCGCCTTGTTAGCCGACTGGTTATAGCACATGGTCACACGGTTGCAATTGTCAAGCAATTCTTGCATGGCATACCCCTCTTTCTCCCCATTTACTGTCTGCCTCTTCACCTGTCACTATTAAATAAAGAGGCAAAAACTGCAAAAACCCTTTATACCAAAAAAAATGCAGTGCAATGCTGATGAGATATTCACATTCATGTGTTCAAATGTATCTTTTCTTCCAAACTAGTGGTTTAGATATCTCAGTAAAATTGTAAACCTTTAAAACCTGGCCTGGTATGTAGAATCTGCAAAGCCCTGAAGACTAATGCTGTGTTAGGTGGAGTCCTTGTGACCCCAGATCTCAGCAATGAAGTTGACCAGTAAAATATAATCAGACAAGGAATGGTGGTCAAAATGATAAAAATAAGGCCAATGCTATAAAAACAATTAATTCACTCCTTCACCAATTATACAACACTTTGGTTTACGGCAACCACAGATTCAAATCAAGTTCTTCCATATGTAACATTGCAGATTTATCAAATAACCAAAAAGTATATAACTTAACTTAGTTAGTGCTGCTGTGTGATCTTCTCCACAGGAGACGTAAATCACTCTCTGCGATCTAAGAGACTTCAACAGGGCTGGGAAAGAACGATCTGGAAAAGAACTTCCAACAGTTAGGCTGAGTTGAGGGCTTCCATGCTGACAAGTACTTTCGGATTTTGACCACCCACCATTGCTATCATTGAGACCCAGCTGACCAAACTTGTTTCGCCCCCAACCAAACACTGCTCCTGAGAGAGTGAGGGCAAAGCTGTGAGCACCACCTGCTGATATCTGGGCAAAAGGAATGCCCTGCAGAGACTGAATGATTTGAGGTGTGGAAATGCTCTGTCCGTTTATCCCCAGCCCAAGTTGTCCATATCGATTCTGGCCCCAGGAGAAGACTTGGCCTCCTGTGAAAAGAAACAGACATAACAAGGAAAGCCTTAACACGAGGAAATCAGAGCAAAGCTGATGAATAAATGCACACTATGTGGGTAAAAATCATCCTCACCTCTTGAAAGTGCATGGGAGTGCCAATACCCACAGGCTACCTGAGCAATTTGTACATCTGACAAACTCTTGATGTTTCTAGCATTTTTACATGGAGAAAGAAAATACAATTGTTGTTGTTGTTGTTGTTTTTAAAAGAAATCCACATGTTTCAATAATC
The DNA here is from genome assembly GCA_037975185.1 of Centropyge bicolor. NCBI lineage: Eukaryota > Metazoa > Chordata > Actinopteri > Pomacanthidae > Centropyge > Centropyge bicolor. The sequence continues at coordinate 9,790,766 of JBBMOC010000007.1, read as the reverse complement.
CTCATCATGTGCACTGGAATTGAATTAAAAATGTTACTTTGATATTTACAAACATATACTGAAGGATTTACATGTTGTAATTACATGTTTTTTTTAAATAATAAAGAATGAACAAATTATGTATTAGGCAGTACGAACAATGAAGGTTTCATGTAAACTAGTATCAAGATAATGTTGATTTTACCTAGGCACACGAACACATTCTTCAAAGTTATTTAGGCCCAACTGGCCATCTGAGCCCAGACCCCATGAGAAAACCTGCCCTTTGTCATTTAGGGCGAGTGTGTGGGACTCTCCACATGACACTGCCACGATGATCTGTGCATCCAGAGCCACAACCTGCTCTGATAGAAGACAAAGAGAAATGTTTACATGATGAGCAACTTTAGAATGTGTATATATATATTTTATTATAAAAAAGATCACCAACCTGGTTTCTTTCTGGACTTCTCATGTCCCAGCTGTCCTAGGTCATTGCAGCCACAGGTGTACACTGTCCCATCCTCCAGCAGGAAGGCTGTGTGTCTGTTGCCACACCCCACATCACACACTCTCTTCCCGTGAAAGAACTCACATTTTCGTGGCTCCACAACAATCTCCTCATCAATCCCACCCAAGCCCAGCTGTCCGTAGGAAGCATTTCCCCAGCACAGCATTGTAGCTCTCCCTTTCACACCCCAGCAGGATCACAGCCTCTGCGAATACGAGAGACACACCTCGGCTATCAAAACCTGACAGAGCACATTCAGAAATCCATAGTTTGGACTGCGAGGTACACTTCAGCTGGTGTCACCTAGCAAGGTAGCCAACTAACGTTATGGCTAAATAACATCACAAACGCTACATGGAAGAGACGGGTCCGTGTGGTCAGCCTAATTACTGTGTTTAGGATGTAATGATGAATATTAGCTAACACAAGCACAATGAACTCGTGGCTGGCCAGGTAACATGTAAACAGATTAGCCAAGTAAGCTACAGGTAAATTAACGGTGGTAGATGAGACACGTTAGCTAAAATCAAATAGCACAACTTCCGGTTTGGGCGTCCGGAATTCCAAATTAAAGCTAGCGTGTAAACATGTTGTAATAAGTGTAAAGCTAATTTTTGTATTTAATCATATTTATTGATTGATTTATTTAACTACGAGCTCAAAATTATGAGCAATGTCATGAAAATAATAAATTTCATGTTTCCTCTGAGATTTATATGAGTGATAAAAAACGGAAGTGTTATTGTTGTTCTGATGGCGGAGCGAGGATAAAGACAGCTAGCATGCCCCTTGACATTACTAACTCTACCATGATGATTACACAAACCAGGCGGATCAGTCATTACTAATACAACTTGGCCAAGTTCATCTGACATTACTTAACGTACTGCTATCACAATTACTGATGACGGCTAATGATTAAAGGGATTCATTAGAAAAGCCTTCGACACGTGGCTACATTAATATAGCATAGCTTTGCTCAAACAGTGTTGTAATGTTAGCAAGCTAACGTTAAACAGTTAGCTAAGAGTTCATTTAGTAAGGTGACTGCAAAGCTCAGTATAGCAATTTAAAGATCTGTTACTCTATTACATTTTGTGAAAGCTGTTTGCAAGTTACAACCATGTCTGAGTCTTCTATGAAGCCAGCATAGTAAATCTTACCAAACCCACCAGATGTGAGCGTTACTGTGCTCCAGTGTTTTGCTCGCTAGCTGCTCCGACTGTTAAAAATGCACATACCAGCACATTTTCTGAGTTTAATATAGCCAACTACCAGCTAGTTGTAGAAATTCCTGCTCAGTCCCTCCACCTCTCTGGGCTCTGTCAACAACTGCTGTACACTGCTGCTCAACGCCGTCGAGCTAGCGGCACTGTACTGCAAGTATCCGGTTTTTCTGTAAAAAATAAAAGTAGTTTTGTGCCAGTATCGCGGCAAGACGGTACAACTATGCATTCCAGTTACACTAGGTAGAAGTAAAAAAAAAAAAATCGAAGAATTTGAACACCTTATTTATAAAGTATTTAGTAAATGTAGTGTTGCTGAAGTGTAAAAATTGTGACCTTTAATTTGAAGGCAGGTTCATTTAACCGGAAGTAATACTGCCTTCACATAGGCTTTACTTCATGGAGGTGCAGAAATGTCGCGACGCATCCACAATGTTCTAGATAGAGCGCACACACGCATGCGTCTCCCTGCAACTATATGTGTACACACACACACACACACACACACACACACACACACACTGCATGTACAACAACACGCCCTAACCACGCACACAAAGACACAGACATTCTATGTAATTGTAAATTGGTTCTCTGTAACTACAAGGAAAGGTGAAAGTGAGAGTACAAGTCATGATATAACTCTACAATAAGTGTAGGCCTACACACATAAACTTGGTAAGGTTGTCAGAGTTTAGATTAATATACAATGTAATAACAATGCAACAGGCAACATATGACCATATCCCTTAACAACCTGGTAAAGGTCAAGACTGAGCCTCTGTCCAAGTTTAAAGCCGATATTGAAAGATAGGCCCTGCCTTTCTTATCACTGTGGAGGGAAGCCAATTTTTTGGAAATGACCTGTGGATCCAAGTTCAAATATATTCTGCAGGTAATCACAGTCATAATTCCATTTAAATATTTCCAACAGTTTGATAAGCTTTGTAAGAGCTACAAAACCTACAACACCAAGGTGGCCTGGGTATTCCAAATGTATTCTTATACTGTCATGCCCTTCACCTGTTTAGCCTTTAGTCACACTCTGTGATGATCACAATCCCCACCATTTAATAACGGCAGTATTATACTCACAAACATGCAATGAATCTGGAAAAGAACTTTCAATCATGCTTAAATTCAATCTGCACTTGAATTTGTTAGCAGATGTCTGGTGGAATCCCAAGTTAAATAAAGAAAAAACATTCCTTTGGAAAAAGGTTTTCTTGAATGATGGTCACATACTGAAATCATTCATGACACTTATACAGCACTTCAACCTCAAAACAGCATTTTTGAATCTTCTATCTTAAATCTTTATTTCCACTATAACAGCCCCAGCAAGATCCGATGTTCTCTTTTATGTAGTTAAGGTGTATGGTTCGGGCCATGAGGCCTCAAAATATTACTTTCTGATGCTTAAATATTCCAATTTCTAATTTAAAATCATCCTGGGGGACTGATCTATCTACATTAATATGTTTATAGAGATGAGCTGTATTATATGGATTGACCTATTATGTGTCAAGTAAAGTAATTTGGTCTATGAAACATTTGGCTCCCTCTGGTGGAATTTATACAGAAACAAAACCAATCACAAAAGACTAAGGACAACATAGTGTTTACTCACATTTCAGAAAATCTATACTAACTAATTTGGCTACAAAGGAATATCTAGAAGAAAATGTGTGTGGCATCATAGGACAACAACAAAAACATCTTTGCCCTCCTCTAGTGGGATTATAAACAAAATAATATTGCTGCATACCCCTGCAACAATGGGGGTGGGGGGTGTCTATGACATGTAGACACTTATTGCATAATGTCTACATGTCATGATCTGATTTTTGCAAACTACACCAATACACCTTCAAACTATCTTTTCAAATAGAATTCAAATAGACAGGTGACAACACTTTTCAGAGTGTTTCTCAAAGCTGCTTATTGCAAAATCACACATCATGAGCCAGTCTTCTCTTTTATTATAACTTGCAAGTGACAGACAGATAGATTTACTGAAAGGCAATGATAGCCCTTGTTCCAAAACAACAGCCCGTTTTACGCAAGCATTTACATAACAGTACGCTTGTCTGAAGATGCTGACGAGCTTCTTGTAATGCAGTCTGTCTTGTAAAGCTGGTTTTTCATAGGTGTTTCTCCTTGTGACTTACACACTCTGGTCATATGTCTCAGAGCAGGAGGAACTTATTCTACTAATACTAGGTTGTAGTTCAGAGCACATGTAGGACAAGACCAAGAGAAAGACACATGTTGTACTTACTGGGAGTAAGTAAAAATTTCTTTATATATTATGCACATTTCTTATAACTGTGTAGTTTTTGTCTAATAATGACTGTGACCTTGAGTATGTAATATTGACTGGTGTTTTATTTAACATGCTCAGATCGTTGTTGGCCTTCTCTTCATCATAATGTGCTTTTCAAAAGGACTCAAAGAGGTGAGTAAAGCCTTAGTGTTTCTCCTATGCATGATGTTCACCTGTTTTAAAATGTATTTCGGATAGAGAATAACATATAATTCAACCATTAAAAGCCAAATACAAACAAAAGCTGCACTGTAACCATTAGATGAAGTGACCAGTGTATGAAAGGAGGAAACAATGTGTGATTTTCTGTAATGATTATTATCTTTGACAGGGAAATAAACCTCAAAAATCACAACTACCTGAATCATCTGCCAACAATAAGAAGGTGAGTAACTATCCAAAGTGAAAAGCCGTCATTATTTATAAAAACTGAGATGAAGTATTTTACATTCTCAATCTCTTCAACAGATGGACCTGAGTGAGGAAGATGTGCATTTATTGGCCAGGATCCTCTCAGCTGGACTGGTGGACGCAGATCCAGACTATCTGCACCATCTTAAAGGCTACAGAGACTTGCGTGGTGCATGAGCTCCTCTAAAAAAACCCCAAAACATCCCACTTACAGTAGTTAATGGACAAAACACAGCTGTACCTGGTTATATCGTTGGATTTCTGATGACATTGAGGTTCTACAGCATCGTGTTTTGGATTACAACAAGTCAAGCTTTTCTTCCAACTCCTCCAGATGTTCCCTGATTAATGGAAGAATATGAACATTACTCAGGTCAAAGATGGCACTGGAATTAGGAACCATGGTGCTTGATATAGATGTGATAGTTTTGATGGTGGATCATTTGCTTATTTATTGCCTAACAGTATAATTTTAAATCTGTATTTATGTAGAAAAAAGGAGACTCTGATACATTCAACATCTGCCTCTTTTTAGATCAGGAAATGCATGTAATACATATAGAAATAGGTGGATTACCGGTGCTCCTGCTTTCAGTGGTACTTGCTTTATTGGGCTCGCTTTGATGTTGCATTATTCAGCTGTTGTGCAATGTTATGGAGTATGCTTGCTAAATCAGTAGTACTAATGTAGAAATGGCATATGTGGAAAAGAATCATACAGTCAGTGAGGTGAATCACTGTGAGTTACTGGTCATACCAGGTGAACAAGACTGTAACAGCAAAACCCCTGAGGGTATTTGATTGAGCAATGCTGTGTTTTATTGCTTATAAATTCAACTTTTCATTTGTAAAAGGAAAAATGTATTGGCTCTTCTTTTAAAAGTTACGTCGTCTCACTTTGAAGGATCACTGTTTGACCATTTTGATGTGACAGACAGGTTGAACTACTTTCCTTTGGCTGTCAGTTTGTTCATGTCCTTACCTAAAGGAGACAAGAGAGTGACGTGTAGACAGACAAAGAGAGAGATTAGAGATAAATGAGCATGTGATCCTTTGTTTATCTTTAGTGGTAAACTTAGGCTATTTGTCTCTTACTCCAGACGTGGCTGTTGAGCTTGTTCCCGAGCGCGTAGAGCAAGGTCACCACTGACATGTTGAAAAAGAAGAAACACACCAGACCGGGAGTGCTGAAGAGGCCAAGGATGGGATACACCCAGATCCCCACCGCCAAGTACACCCATACAATCCTGCAGGACAGAGAAAGAAAGGAAAGAAACTCACTGCCACTGTATCTATCAGATCATCTTGTGCTGTCTGGTCTTGTGCAAATATTCACAGCTTTCCACACATTGAAACTGACGACACTGATTGAAGACTCAGCACAGCCAACAGCACAGTGTTTATTTTCTACGTTCAGACACACGAGAATCTGTCGGCACCATTATAGCATGAGAGCCAGAACTGTTGAAGGTTCAAATAAAGCTTTTCCCCCTCAAGCTCTCTGCATTATGAACTGATAAAACGCTGCTGCAGTGGACTAGTCTCAACTAGTCACAGCAGGAACATAGACACATGTAGACACTGCTATGCCTTTGCCATGACATGCAACAAGATTCAGTCAGCTTCAAATGAATGATATTAAAGGATGATAGAATTGTTTTAAAATGCTAAGATATTTGTGTGTAAACTTATATATTATTAGATGTTTATTATATATCATAATAATCATGATTATACAGATTATGCTGACTCAACACTTACCAAGATAAGTAAAACAAGCCCACAGTTCCTAATGCTGCAAGTGCATGTTTAGTCTGTGGGTAGATGTGAGGCTGCACCAGCACTTCTCCAAGTAATACAGGAAGGACAAGGGTGTGCTGAAAAAAAAGTGTAGCAATCACTCATTATGTGTGTATTCTTTAAATTGTGACAAACAGTTGTTGAAAATACAGATTTACTAACCACAGAATGGTTCATCCAGGGGGGGAAGAAGGTGTCAATAGTTGCTGGGTAGACTAATTCTCTGTCATAGGCAAAGATGGCCCAGAAAAGTAGAACAACAAACTAAATAAAATGCATAGAGGCACAGAGTTAATGTGTGGCACGATGCTTATTTTATGATTAAAAACGACGTGGGATTTTCAAAGATGCGTTTCTCACCATGCCCACCGGGAAAGCAAACACAGAGAAGAGAAGGTCTTTATATTTGCTCAGAGCACTGTCTGATTTTCCACCAACTTGTAGATCATTCAATGCTGCCAGTCCAAAGAATGACATTTGTAATAACTGAAATATTAAAAACAACATTACTGATACCTGTATACATGCAAAAGGTTTTATTGTGCACTGATATACAATAATTACTACTATTATAATATCTGTAATGCACTCACCAAATTCAAAAAAGTAAGGTACTTCCAGGGTCCTCCGTAAACGAAGATTCCTGCTGGTAACTCTTCTCCATCCTTCGCAGCGAAATTCTTCAGAATGAAAGCATACCAGCTGAAGGCTGTGATGTGGTACACTCTCCTCAGAGTTGAACTCATTCTAAACTTAAACTGATAACCAACACACCACAAAAATAAACTAAACACTAGCAAAAACTCTTCAAAGTTTTCCCATCAAACTGAGGTACTTCAGGCAGTGAGGGCTCTTTAAAGATTAGTGCAATTCAGCAGAGATTATCCAGACATTTGCAAGAGGTGGAGGTAAAGCGACACTTGTAGACAAGAGGCCCACTGTTTCCTATGAAGCATAGGAGGTATTCTTTCATAACCAAACACAGTAGCATGTGACAATTTCATTCACAGTGAGGGCTTAATCGGTTTCATAGCATATTGCCACCAACTTAAGAAAATCAGTTCAAGTTAAGTGACTAGTACATTTGAAAAATACTTGATTCCTGTAGTGTCCTTGACCGAGACACTAAATGCCAGCTAGCATCAGGTATGCTGTTTCGAGGTTTACCTATGACCTCCCTTTGGAAATGTATATATATATAATCTTTTTCTTCTCTTGGCCCAACTGTTTGTTGTGAAATGAAAAAATGACAGTGTTTTACTTTGTTCCTTGCAATCTAAATTATATAAGGTAGTAATAAGGTAGAAATACAGCCTTCAGACACACAGATACAAACACATACACAAGTCTAAATGAATTCCTCGTTATTCTGCCAGGTAAATGGCAGTCTTCAAGAGTTAATTTAGCTAATTATTATGGCTTAGAGGATGTTTGAAGGTCAAAATAGCCCTCAGTGCCTAAATGTATCATAATGAAACAAGGCAAGAAGTCTGCAGCACATGAGCAGCCTTGTGAAGCTGAAATGTTGATTTCACTTCAAAAAAGTGTGGCAGATGAAAACGACAAAATTTTGCCTGTATTAGGTTGTGATTTTGATTTTGTGTCCTAGTGAGTATGACCTTGTTCAGGGATTTGGATGGTGGCGGTGAGTGATACTTCTGGCCTGAGGGTGGTGCTAGAAGAAAGGTCATTGTGGTGAGACACATGTCTTATTTGGATGTCTTGTGAAGGCCTGGGAATCACAGGGTAAGTCACAACTTTATACCACCATGACATGTTGACCAAGATGGTGTCAGGATACAGATGATTCTAGAATAGGTAGTTATTGTGGAAAAAAAACAAGTTGGTCACATGCTATTAAACAGATCATCTTCTTAAGGTGAAGAAGACAAAGGTGTGTTCATTCATTCATTTACATTGGCTGACTTTCAATCAAGACATCAGATAAATCTAGATGCTTATTTTTGCTGGTATTTAACAAGGAGGATTTAAAAAGGTATTTTATACACATTGCACTCAGCAGGAAAAGCACAGATGTAAGTGATAAAATTAGTGTTAAAATAATCCATGGTATAATACAATTTGGCTATCATACTGCCATGGCTTACTAGTTGAAAAGACTGGAATCATTATTAGGGTTTTGAACAACACTCTTAATTTTAGCATCATGACAAATCAAAATGTCTGTGGTTAAAAAAAGGGGAACATTTTTCCTAGTCCAATTAACTGACCCGGTTTCACTTTAACTCCCAGTAACTTTCCTTTGCAACATCAGAAAAAAGAGTAAAAAACCAAACAAAACATGAAATACATTTTTAAATAGTTTTATTTACAATTGGCAAGTGTGGCTATATCACAAATCCATTATAAAAGCTTAATGTTCAGAGCACAATTCCAGATACAGTTGTGTAAATTCTTTGCACTTACAGAAATTCTTGTTTCAATGCATTGGTATGATGAGCTTTAAAAGGCACATTTTCAAGAGATAAGAGATAATTCAAGGGTTGGTTTCAGCAAATTGCAAAAAATAACCATATTTTGTCATTTACTCCTGGTGGAATCTTGCCACTGCCAACATTTTAACACTTAAGAAGCAACATATCTTTCAAAATGTGTGTTTGTTTCACAAATCACTACGTAAAATAAATTGGGTGATTCTGGTAATTTGGGTGAACTGACTCTTTAAGGCAACCAGGTCCAGCTTGAAAATTGAGCAACAACTTCTATTGGATAACGTTCAACAGAAAGAGAGTACAAAGAAAAAGAAAAGTATGACATACTATATGGTGTAAAACGCTTTACACATTAATATTGTAGATACATCATGTTTAAGCTGCAATTCTGTTTCAATTTTAGGTTTGTTCATCATTTCAGTTCTGTGTTTGATTCAGATTACAATGAATTAAAGATACTATTTATTTACACCAGAACAATATTGGCCCTGCATTGATATGAAATTTCATATCCACTTGTTTCATAACCACATGGAACTATCAACATCTCTGTTCAACATGAGAGTGAAATACTACAATTTAAACCACAGTATATTACAGTTTTACAAACTCATACTACTTTGGATTATCTATTACGCTTAGACATCACATTGCAGTAAAAAAAAGTGCTACACGGACAGACCTCATCACAGAAACAACCTGTTGCAAACATTGCACTTGACCCATGCAGTCAGTAATAAAATATTTGATCACACACAGTCTTAGTCCATGTACTTTTCACACTTGTAGCAACTTGGTGATTCATCTACAGTAAAAAGCCCTTTGTTGGTCTTGGCACATGTAATTCAGACAACAGGTTTGTATGCAATTGTATTACAATACTTTTAACATTTAAAATTTGATGCTACTTTGATGCCTCTTCTTTGCTTTGTTTGCAGAGAACCCCATTTCTATTAAATGTCTTTGCTGATCAAATGTCTTGGTCATCATTTCAGCTTTTCCTTGATTTCACTTCTTTTAAACAAACTGTAGGCACTTTATCTTCTCAACTTTCTTTGGATCTCATTTAAGGTGCCATCTGTGAAAGTAATAGAGACATAAAATTATTTGGCACACGTGCAACAAAATGCACCTTTAAAAAGGTGAAAGTAACAACAGTGCTGATGTTTTCATACCTCAAATCGGCTGTAAACTTTCCTCTCCTTCCTCATGCTCTGAATCCTCTCCAGCAGCTTCTCGCGCTCCTGATTTGACTTTGGCTGCCCTCTGCTGAGCGACCTCATCCCTCTTTCTTTCTGCCTTTTGGCATCTTTGTCAGCTATGTCTTCTTTCTCATCGTCGGTGACAGGCGACTCCTTGGTGGCCTCGTTCCTGCTTTGGTTGTTGGCAGAAATTTGCTCTAGAAACAGCTTTGTATCATCTCTGAGGTTGCTGCTCGAGAGCACGTTGGCTGTTGATGAGTGGTAGCGAGACTGGCTGGATTTGGGCTGCTTGGACTGTGGCGACAGAGGAACAACCTCGTCTGATGTGATCTCTGGCTGTTCTGAGCGGTTATTTTCACTTACTTGATCATTTGATTTCTCACTGCAGGCTGACTCCTGTGGAGCAGTTTTAATAACCATATTTGTGGCCTCAGGATCATCAGTTGTTTTCTCACCAGGTTCAGACATTTCAGGCTCTTTGCTTATTTCATTCTGACTGTCCATCTTACTGTTTTCAGCAGGTACAGGTGGCTCTGAGGGGGTTTCAGACGCTACAGATTCGGGTGTTTTGCATGGCAGATCAGACTCTGTTGGGATTTTTGAGGTAGGTTCAGTTGGACTACAAGTTTCTGGTGATGAGAGCATTGGAGTTTTGTCTGAGTCTGTTGAAACCTGCTCTGGGAGTGAGGGACTGTGCAATGCAGATAATGCTTTTTCTCCCTCGGGGGACAAAACTGACTCAGTTGGAGGAGAACATGATACCGTTTCAGCAGGAGAGGGGGTGGCAGGTCCTGTCAAGTTAAGTTCGGAGGGAGGCTTCACTTGTGTTGGTTCATCTTGAGGAGATAGATTTGTTTCTGACTGTGAAGTATTAGGAGTTAAGTCTGGGTGGACAGGAGAGCCTGGGCCTGCTGGAGAATGTGCAGGCGGAGGTTCAGATGGGGAGGGAGTAGGAATAATAATGTCATTTTTATCAGATTTGGATTGACTTTCCAAATCAGCTACATTTGGTAAACATGACTCAGGAGATGAAGGGATAAGACTAGGAGTTGTGCTATCAGCTTTTACATCCTTTGATCCAAGAACCCTCGCTTCCTCTCCAGCAACCTGTGGAACAGAGTTGTTTTCTGATTCAGCAACATCTTTTTCTGAAGGCGTCAGAGCACAAGATTCTTTAGAGTCTGTCTTTGTTGAGGACTGTAATGATGATGTGTTTGGCTCTGAATCAGCAGCACGTGTGTCTAGAGAAACATTAGATTCCACATGTGCAGAGTCAACTGCCGAAGGGGTCTCGGATGAAGCAGATTGGGAAACAGAATCTGGATGAGCTCGGGTAGACTCAGATTCTGTTTGACTGACAGAAGAGGCTGTAGATTTTTGTGATGTTTCCTGAATCGGGTTGACAGTTTCCTGTGCATTTGGGGACAATATGCTGGAGGTCTGGGTTGAGCTTACGTGTTCTGGAACATTAGAAGATATGGTCTCTGTTGAAGTGGAAAGAGGAGTGGAGCTAGAGCGTGAAAGACTTGGACTGATATGTGAACCAGAATCTGGCAGAATTTGATAAGAAGAAGGGCTTTTTACTGATGGTTTAGAAGAGCTTTCTGATCCAGTGTGCTGTTCAGGCAACAGTGAAGGAGTGGAGACGCTAGTTTCTAACTCAACTGATTCAGGATCTTGGGTGTTATTATCCAATGCAACAGCTGTAGAAGATGGTGGTGCTTCCACTGAACTGGGACTGAGTGTACCAGACTCAGTTGAGGTAGAATCAATGCATGAGTTTTTGCTTTGATCAGTACCTTGTGCAAGAGAAGGAACATTAGCAGGAGTAGCAGGAGTAGCAGGAGTAGGTGTAGGTGGGTGACTGGAGCTACTCTTTTCTACAACAGAATCTGACAGCTTTGGTTCTCCTGCTGGTTTGTTCTGAGGTGCCTGCGGTTCTGCAGAAACAGGCGAAGTTGCTGCTAGTTGGCTGTTCTTCAGCTCTATCTTCTCTGAATCAGTTGAAACTCTGACTTGTTCTGCTTTACAGCTTTGGGTGGTATTGGGATCATTCTTGACCTGACTGTCCTCCTTAATACTTTTAGCACTTGCATCTAAAGATTGGCTGACTGACTTGCATGCTTCTGTGAGAACAGTTTTCCCTGCATCCTCTGTAGTAACATTTTTTTCTGATAAACCCCCAGATGTTGTAGTATCAGCCATCTTTTCCGTTGTTTCCTTTGGTGCAGGTTCCTCCTTTTTAACAGTAGTATTGTTTTTTAGTTCAGTCGGTGGTTTCATCGGAGCCTTCTCTTTGCTCTTTTCAGCTTCTGCAGCCTTAGCAGCTTTTCGTTTTGCTGCCAACTCTTTGAAAAACATTAGTCTTGTATCAGGATCATTCATATCTACAGATAATGGATTGGTGAGCAAAGATTTGGGTGGTTTTATTGGTTGATCAGTTTTAGGCAGCTCAGCTTCAGAAGGCTTGGATTGGGGCATTGATGGTGAAAAAATTGCTTGCTCTGGATTTGGTGGTTTTAATGACTGTTGGACGTCACCTTTTTCTGAAAGGCCCTTTGAATTTTCATCCTTTGATGAATCTGTATCACCTGCTTTACTGTTTCCATCATCTGGTTTGGATGAGTCTGTGGCAGAGTTATCAAAAGTGGCTGACTTCATGAAACGGCTCCATTCAAAAGGTCCTCTTCCAGTAGACCTCCTTTGTCCCAAAACCTGAGAAACAAAAGGCTGTTTTGTCTGTTCAGCCTCATTTTTATCACTTTCCTCATCCTGTTGGCCTGGAGCATTTGTGGTATCATGAGAAGTTTGCTGCTGCTCCAGGGAGCTGAATAACAGAGAGGATCGTAATCTAGAGCTTCTTGGTACTGCTGCATTGTATTTCCTGCGGAACGACTCCTCCCTATGAACAACAGCAGTTTTTGGTTCCTTTTGCTCTGCCTCCTCTGTCTTTTCCCCTTCATTTGTGGATGACGAGTCTGAAGGTATCGGGGTTGTTTTGGTTTCTGCTGCCACTGCTGTAGGTTCGTCTGACAATTTCTTTGGCTGGTCTTGTGCAATGGTTTTCGCAAAACTTGGCATCTGACTTGCCCTGGGTAATGAAGGAACCTTAAATTCTCTGACATTTGGGATTTTAGGGACTTGTAATTCTAAGCCTGGTGTTGTTTGCTGTATGAGGTGAGAGGGCTCTTCAAAAGCATCTGGTGCATTTGGTGGTGCCAATGGGAGGCCTTCATCTCCTGGATTATCATATGCACTGAGGTATGAGCTGATCCTCCAGTCTCTTAGCCCCCGTTTCACCACAGGATCTTTGCGATCAGTGTTAGGTTCCTGGAAAAACTGCTTCTGTTCAGTAGGATTTGAGGGGGTGGGAGATGTTTGACAGGCATACGGCTGGCCTAAACTTGATCTTCTAGGGTGAGATGAACTAAAAGGTAACTCTGCTGCAGGTGGTAATTTCTCTGAGCCCTGGTCAAAGTCCACATTTCTGGTAGATGATAAATAGTTAAGCACAGGGTCAAAGTTATCAGGTGGTACCATTTCTTGTGGTAAACCAGGTTTAGAATGTTGATCTGCTAAATGATCTTGGCTCCAGAATTTTTCATAGGCACTGTGATCTGCTTCTTTTCCTGGTCCCGGTCCTGGATAAGGCTGCTGCCCCCTGTGAAACAACCTTCCCTGGTTCTCAGGCTCTGGCATTCCCTGCTGTGGCAGGAATGGGCTAGAGTATCGACCATGAACACCTTCAGCGTAACTGTGACGTTTGAAGGCAGGATTTTCCAACATGGGCATCCTGGAAGGGCCCTGATCAAAAGATGGATCCATGCGTGATTGCTGGAATTGCAACCTGCCGTATATATCAGCAGGGCCATGTGCAGGCTCCTTCATTTTAAGGGGCATCAATCTCCAATCCACATCTGTACGTTCATCATGGGAATGTCTTGCCCATTCCTCTGAATGAGCGGTATCCATTGGTAGAAATTTCCTTGGCTCTCTGTACAGTGGAATTCTTTCACTTGGGTACTGCCTCTTTTGTAAAAGGCTTAAATCTTCCATTGGAGCCAGCACATTTTCAATCACCAGCGGTTGAGACTGAGCAAACAAGATACGAAACTCTTCATCAAAAGTCGTTACGAGCTGGCCAAGGAAGAGGTGTGCCATACAGCGGTGGAGCTTCTCAAAAGACCACATGAAGCTGGACAAAGACATGACAACAAGTAGAATTAATAGAAGCTCTTAATTCACAGAAAGCACTTGTAACAGATACATTCATAAAAACATAAATGAAACCCTCAAATCTTTGTCTGATAGGAAGTGCAGAAATTTTGTGTGGCAGTTTTAAATAGGCTCACCTGTAGTTTCCGCTCAGCACAGCTCTGCAGTCTGTCAACAAGAAGCGATCCATCATCTGACCTTGGAAGGATTTCCCTGAGCGGCAGTGATACGTGATGCCAGACACTGTTCTCACACGTAAAAACTGCAAGACACACATGAAGTCATGCAAAGATTAATATTAAGCTCAAGTAGCACATACAGTGGTGTTTATGTTTTAACTGCAATTCAAACTAGGTGGCAGCATTGTATTAACACTAGCACTTTGAAAATGAGATAGAAAATGGCTGCATGTCAAGTTCCCTTTTACAGTCATATGCAGTGACTGTGATTCCTATAAAAGGGGAAAAAATTACTTTCTTTATTTACTGTATATATCAGGAGCAAAATGTATTAATTAACATCAGTGTGATGTAAATGGGCTGGATTTGTTCACAAGGCTTAGCAGGCACATAAAAACAAACATGACAGAAAGAACTGATAACAAAGGATGAGCATAATGTTAGAGGCATACACAAGAAGCACAAAGCACACATACTGTAAAAGCAAGCATGTAACACTCAGCATATAAAGCATATGACAAACAAGATAAAGCAACATACAAAGAAATGAACAGGCAGCCTAGAAGCTTGACAACATTACTCATGATACATATAATAAATATGAGACTTATGTTGCTGGACAAAGCAAGTTCCTTTCTTTCTAATAATATTATATATTTAGTTTATTTCTATCATGGAATCACCTCTAGCAACAGATGTAGTGTGCCAACAGTATCTGTGCTTTTCTTCTCAAGTTTTGTCGATATGGATGAAGTAAGGATGTTTAAGGATAAGCATATTCTACATATGTGCTATTGTCAACAATAACCATGTGTTAGCTGTTCTCTCAGTACTTTGTGACTTCCCATCTTTGTCTGTGGCTCTCAGCCCCAAGCACATTTCTTCATACTGCTGCTAATACTTATAAATCTTTAAATATTTTAAAATAGGTCGCAAATACAGCGTATGACTCGATAACATCAGCACATGTTAATAATCAGGAGTAAATGGGCTATTGTAATGGGAGCTATCATTCTGCTGTGGATTAATACACATTGGGTGATCTGGTGAGTTCACAGCAGCAGACAGTGACTCACAATAAACTACAGTGCACATGTTAGTCATGAAAAAGCAGAACATGAAACCTGGCAACAGTGTGGCTCCAAAATATGTTTACAACAATTTTTCAAAGCACAGAGAAACAAGCTACTTCAAATATTAGACACACAGATAGTTCTTGTTAGTAGAATCAATTCATTGTGGTTGTTGATCATTTTGCTGACTTCGGGAAAAATACAGAATATCACAAGGTGTATCCTCTAAGTATTTAAAAACCTAATCAGCATAGTTCATGTTTTTCAGCTTCTGTAGTCAAACTGTAATCAAAGTGGGATGAATATTATTGTAGTTGGTTAAATGTTACCGGATTTGTAACTTTCTTAACCTGTTTTATTTAAATATTTTTAATTCTTTTGAACTCTAACTATACTATGTATTTACAACTTCATTAGTTGAGACCTTTTTGTGTGTGCTGATTGGGATGTGTAAATACGTGAGCAGCCCGGTCATTGTATTGAAAATATAGCACAGCTGTACTCACTTGAATGCTCTGCAGGTTGACTCTGCAGTTAGACACCATGTTGATGAAGTGCTGTACATTCTGCTTGTCTAGCAGGATGTAGACGGCAACGTTCCTCATGGCAGCATTGAGGATATCATGAAGAATGTCAACATCAGTAAACATGTCCATCACTATAGCAATCACCTGAGGAGTTGAAAGACACAAACCAGACAAACGGAAAAGAAACACTGTCAGAACAATGGCACTTCAAAGACAGGTTTGGCTCCCTCTGTGAGGAAAATGAAAGATCTACCTGCTGGGCATTCTTGATAAGTCGTCGGGCCTGCTCCTTGATGCTCGGCATGTCAGGTTCTGGCGGGTTGACCAGAGTAGTGACCTCTGTGGGCCCGATAAAGTGATGTATTTGAGGCCAGCCGAGGTCCAAACCCGGGGCGTCCAAGTCGGAGTGAATTGGCCAGTAAGTGTCCGAGGAGCCATCTCCACCAGTCTCCAAGAAACGTTGTTCAGGGTGGTGGCTCTGCTGGGGGACCTGAACGGACTCCTGAATGTACTGGATCTCAGATGTGGACAGGAAGTCCACCACATCTGCCTTTTCCAGGAAACGATAATATCCCTCCAAGTCCTCCTCAATCAGTGCGTCAATAGCCATGCGGTACTCCTCCCGATAGTGAGGAGGGAGGTAGTTGGGGTGCAGGGGGTTATCCCCAGCAGAGGAACACTGAGAGCGACGTGCCATACTGTAATCTAAAGAGAGGGTGAGGGCAAAAACACACATGTGATGAATTTATTGCATATAGTATAATAATGGTATACCATAGTAATAGTATAATTTTCACACTACACATGTGTTATTGTATTAATGTATGTACACTCCCAATTATGTCACTACACTATTTCTTACATCATTCTGTGCAATATCTGATTCTGTGCAATAGCTCATTTCATTGCATTGCATTGCATTTCATCTCAATTCATCCTTTTCATCATACTGTTTTCAAATTCTCATAGTTCATATCTCTCTTGTTAATTTACAGTCTAGCCTAGTTTGCACTGGGAATACTTGTATATTTCCTGTCAATACTTATATTATAGCTAAAGTGTTCATTTCTACACTAGTTAAATTGTTGATACTTTTTACATGAGTCAAATTGTTAATACTTTTTTATGCTTCCCTCATTAATACTGTTTTTTTTAACCTACTATTTATCTTGCTGCTGTAATGCTGTAAATGTCCTTGTCGTGGGAGTAATAAAGGAACATCTTATCTTCATGTGTCACAAAGTAACGCAATAACAATAGCTACTAAACAGTTGTGAACCACATTCAATTAGAGCTGAAAGGCTTGATCGAAAAAAAATTAACCTGCAACATTTTTTATAATCAGTTAACTGTAAAAAAAAAAAAAAAAAAAAAGAAAATACAAATTTCAAGCATAAATGCAGGTTCTGGCTTGTCAAACGTGAATATTTGCTGTTTCTTATATGATATTCAGAAGATTTATATTATAATCACACCCTGTTCTCAAATGATTACAAACAATAAGTGATTATAAACTAATAAAATGAGTCCAGCAATTTTTGTTTTGCATATTTGAAGTCTTTTATAACATGTAGTAAACAACAGTGGTGCACACTTCCCTGCATTGATTGTCTCCTCTCTCATATCAATGTCATAACATTCATTCCCTGCAGCTCATTTCAGCCTTGAATGAAGTGGTTCAGCTCCTTCTGCTCAGATGTGTAGTTTCTCTAAGAGCTCTGACCTCAGGGATCCTCTCACATATAATACTACACCAGAGAAAGCAAAATGAATGAGGGCAGATGGAGTCCAACCACAGGACAGATGGGTTATGGGTGTGGCTTCTCCCTGTGGCCAAAAAGTCTCCATTTGCAAGCTCATGTGAAGCCACAGATATGAGAAGAAAACATTCAAAGCATCCAAAGAAGACACAAACAGGAAAACTTAAGACAGAAGAAGAAACTTGTGAGAATAAATTAAACATTAAACAGCTGTTGCTCAGTGCTGAAAGTCCAACCAAGACTTTACCTACAAACTTTTCCTCCACTGTTTTTTCCACGTCAGGAAACTCTAACAAAACCAGGCAACACTGTAACCAAACTTCACACAACACCACATGAAGCCAAACAGGATGAAAACGTTATTCAGTGAACCCACCTCGCTGATTTTCACTCGTCAGGCTTCTCTCCGGTTAAACTTTAATCCGCTCATGTCGCCTCCTCCGTCACCGCGTTCTTTCCTCTCCACTATGTCTCTCTCCGAGTCCAGGTGGGACTTGTCCAGAGCTTTTCTGCTACATGTCGTTTCCACCCAGCTCAACCAGTTTATTGTCATGCTGCAGGCATGTTGGCGAGAATGTTTGCGACAGAGGGAAAAAAGGCTGCAGTCGACTGACTTGGCTCCGCCTCGACTGTCTGTGGGCTGCTGACAGCTGAGAGTCAGGCCTGAACTCTGCACATCTGTTATCAGACCCTCTGACTGCTGCTCCTATCAAACTGTGACCCAGTGGCTCATTAACATTAGAGCAATCAATGTCTGCCACTCCTTGAAGGTCTCACTCACATGCACTCATTTATTTTGCGTCATTACATCCATTCACATATATTCTCATTTGCCTCCCTTTTTAAAATGTTTGACCTTCATCCCTTAAATGAACTTTAAAATCTGAGAAACATTAATATTAATACAACAGAGCACTTGCTCGTGTTTTTAGAGCACTTATGAGCTATTAATAAGAAAAACTTGTATTGCCAGGCTGGAAAAGTCAATAATAGAGACACTATTGCCAACAGGTTATACCTGTCTATTGGCCCGGGGCCCCAGATACTTAGGGGCCCCGAAGGCTCCAAGTTAACTATGTGGCAGTAGCTTTGTGGTGAGTAATTAAGTGTAATTTTGTTCTGTACACAATACACGCCACTAAAGGACAATAGAAACTAAAACATGGCACATATTCCTAAAGAAGGTTCTGTGTGTACTGTGTATACTGCCATATCCACCTACCTCTTGTCTTGTACTGTATATTTAATTTATCTACACATACTTTGTATACTCTGCAATAATTCTGCATATTTTGCACTTGGCTATATGTGTATTTGCACTACTATCTCAGGTTTTAGGAAAAATGCCCATGTTCTCCTGGTCTTGTTGGTCTACTCATTGTTGTCAGTCTACTATATGTAAGTACGGAGTTCAAGTGAAACCGAAGGCAAAATCCTTGTATGTGTACCTGGTGAATAAAGCTGATTCTGGTTCTGATTCAGTCACATTAACACAAATGAATCACTATCTTCTGTATATACAGTATAAATACAAAAAGCAGATAGTTGGCAGGGGGCCCACAGCTCATTTTTCCCCTTAGTAAAATAATGACTTATCAGACACTATTATGACAAAGGGTGGCAACTAATTATAGGTGTTATGAAATGGCGTCTAATCATAATTATGTTTGCTGAAGGAAGATGAATGAAATTTAATTGTTAAAGGCTGTTATAGGATCCTCCTCGGTAATTGTAGCGCTGGAGATTAAATTGTGAATGCAGTTACTTAAACTGAATTAGTCTCTTGAGCCTTGTTTATTTCTTGTTCATTACACAGCCATGAACTCAGGACACCACAGGGCCCATGGACTCGGAGGACGTCTATCATTGCATGGCTGCATGGTGTTGGCCATAAAATGATCAGACCCGTAAAATATTTTGAATGACTAACAGAACACTGCTTAAAATGTCAATTATACGTGACAACCAACCTTGAGTAAAGAGTGTGGTGTGGCATTTGTGTTAATGAAGAGAAGACCGGTTCTTTCAGGTAATCCAGTTCCTTCTGTTCACCCACAACCAGTGAACCAGTTCATGAATGACTCTGGATGGTAACCAAGATCATCTCTTGATTTGTCAACCTCAAAACTTTTCATGCACTGAGCATAGCAGCAAACAATGGAGGTACAGGCTGAGGATGATTATTATAAAGACATCCTTTGATGAGGGTGCAGTCTAGGAGCAGAGACAAAAGAAGGCGAGTGGGACAAAACCTCAAAGCCTGCGTGAAAGTCTTCTTCTTCCAACTCGTTGCCAACACGCAGCCTTTTGTTTTTTACATGGTTATAAACAATCTCTCTTGCGCCATTTACCATAATGGCCAGACTGAAATGATATGACCTTACCAAACTAACTGTACTGTATCTTTACTGTGGTTTATGAGAGTAGTCATGTGGAAACCCAGCTTTGAAGTAGGAGGAAGGTCATCTGTGTTTCCAAGATAGGACCCTGTAGCACATGTTTTGTTAAACCCTGAAAGGAGAGAGGGAGAGACTGAATACAGAGCTTTCCCTTTAATGGCTGTTCCACACTAAGACCTGAAATAGCCTTGTCAGGATGAAATCTCCCCCAACTAAAGTAGAGGAAGTGATGCAACGTAGCTGCTCAAGTGAAGACTTGAAGACAATCCCTCATTGTTCGCTTCAGGCGCCACCCAATGCACACAGAGGAGGAGCTGAGAAAAGAAACATCAAAATGAACATTTGCTGAGTTCATAGATAGTTGCTACACTACATACCACAGGACAGCATTCACCGCTGCTCTCCTTTAAACCCACATTTGGTGCACACATTTGGAAAAACACACATTTGGTGCCCTGCCATTTTGGTTTTGTGATTGACAGCTTTGATTACGAAACATGAACTTGGTGAAACACTGAATCAGTTCTGGAACCCTCCCCCATCATGCAACATCTCCAAGAATATGAATCAAACCCACAAAATGCAACTGATATGATTTATGTGATAACTCAACTTCCCACAGAATGAACTGTTATTGTTAAAGCTGAACAAAGATGCAGTATCTCTTGTCGTAGGTAAACAACACGGCTGATTAGATTATACTGATAACCATGTTCACATAGAGGCTTCATAGAATGAGTCCGTTTTACTCAAAGTATTAAGAGATACAGTTCATAATGTGTATTTTGTTGGACACACTCTTATTCACCTGAGGTCAGATTTATGACATTTCACTGTAACCTGTACATCTTATCAAACTGAGGGCTGTGTTTCTATTCTGCCACATGTACTGTAATACAGACTACGAGGCTGAATAACTGTCTTTCACACCAATCCAGATGTGACAGATGACAATCTGAGAAGCTTGGGCTTCCACTATTTTTAAACTTTTCACACTGCAAGGAAATATCCACTTTCACCCTTTCAAAGCAGTAGAGAAAACACAGTGATAACGGAATGACTTCAAGTGACCACGAAATGTTTTACTGGTGAACCCAAAGCAAAACTTCAATTGTAAGGTGGGGCTGGACTGGTGTTAGACAGTCTTGTTGATGTGGGCACTCACATACCTGAACATGTGCCAATAAATATGGTTTTTAGCCACACTAGCTGTCTGAGTGCCAGAATGAAATGTTGAAATGAACAATTATTGAATGGATTATCATGAAAATTTCATAGTCCTCAGAAGATGAACCTGACTGCCATGACACACTGACTTTTCCTCTAGCGCCACCATGAGTTTGTGGTTTTTAGTGAATATCTCAACAACAATTGGATTGACTCTCATGACATTCAATATCTACATGCATGTCCCCTCAGGATGAATTGTATTAACTTTGTTTATCCCCTGACATTGCATCTGTCACCATCATCAGGTTTAATTTGTTCAATACTTTGCTTTATGACTGGTGAAACTAATCTACTACACTAACTTCAAATTATCATTGTGCAGCTTCTAAAAATGTCAGTAAAATCAGTAGAACTACTTGAAGAGCTGCTGTTAAAGAACTTTTATTCTGCGGGAAAACCACTTTTTTGTTAACACTGGAAAGTATGTGTTCCTCTTCTGTTTACAACATGTCTCAAGTGTGCTGATAAGGAGCGAGCAGGAGGAGGAAGATTGCCACAGGAGAGGGAAGAGGATGGGAAAACAAAGGAAAAGGGAAGAGCAGCAGCTGCAGAATCCTTTTCTAGATGCATCGTTTGATGGGCCAAACAGGAAGTCTTGGCACTTCTCGAGGAGGTGAGATCATGCTCGCCGACAGAGATGATGAAGGCGGAATTAAGAGGATGATGAATTAGCACGAGTCACTGGAGTATTACTTGTGAGGCGGCAACTGCTTATCATGATATGTAATCCATAAATAGATAATCTACCTGTAATTCAGACGAGGTGAGAAAATTCTTGGACATGATTTAAAAAGTAGAGGTGAACTCATCTAATTTGAAGTATATATGAGAGACCACCCTTATGAGTGGAGGACAGGCAGGCTCCTCTATATTTGTCACTTGGGGAGGCCATGGCGAATTCCACACATGATTGTATTCCCACAACATTCTATGTCTCTAAGAGATACTGTGCACCTTGTAGCCGCTCTGTCGTGGGGTTTGACGGCAACAATTGTTCTACAGCTTTGTCAGACAAGGCTGTCGGAAGCTCATCACCTCGCTGGTGGAGAAAGGAGCAGACATAAACACACAGGTGAGACGAAACCACAGCAGCAGAAACAACAGGCTCTTGTCGTTGTGGAATGTATCGATGCACAGCAGCGTGGAGGCGTGGAACAGTTCCAAATTGTCTTTAAGGATGGGCTCCTCTGTTTTAAGCTGTATTTGCAGGTCATGTTGGGGTGACTGCTACTGGGGGCTGAACTCAGTGTGCTTGATGGGTGCAGTGCTCAGCTGCAGGTTTGTATTTGTATCTGATTTGACTGTCATTTTGCCTGCTGAAAGGGTTTGCATGTTTATGTAGGAGTGCATTGTTGTTCGTGCATCTGTGGATTAATTAGAGAAATTTGCGCTGAAGGATTGATGATCTCCTTTTCAAGAATCCTCTCCAGCCACATTTTGTTTCTGTTCATGCATGTACTATGTGCAAGCATGCTTGTGTGCACCTGCAAGTATGTGTGCAATCACAATCACCTGACCATCAGGTGTGCTTGTGCATGACTGTCATTGTGTGTGGCAGGTCACTACAGGAGTTTCACTGGCCGCTCTTCGAAACAGTCATAATCTGAGTTGCACTAAGAATAGGAGAAAGAATACTCTGAGAACAAAAGGAGAAAAAGAAAAATAAGGCCTTTTGTGACCTGTGAGATACACACCCAGTCCTAACCTCACCCACACTCTTGTTGGCTGAGGCGTTACATAAGGCATTGTTTACAGTTTCATCTATTCAAAGAGTAAATTTACACAGACAGGAGGAGAATAGCTACAGTGATGTCACAACCGCTGCCTGACAATAGAGAAGACAGGGAGCAGCAACTGTGCTTTGCAATGTTGTCTTCTGTCCATCAGGGATTTTTTTTTTTCGCCAAATTTCTTTCCAGTACTATTGTATTGTATCCTGTGGCACATCCTGTAGCGACAGCACGTCCTGGAAAGTTCTGCATTGAGTCACAGACACTTCTCAGGACAGACATCATATCCCCTGAAATACATCCTAGATGCAAAGACAACACAATGGCCGGCGTTTTCCCAAGGCCTAGAAGGAGAGGTGGAGCAACTTAAATAAGAATGTTACAGATGCCATAGTCATATAGCACACATCTGGATTGAATGAAAATAGCATAGTTAATATAAGAAAAAGTGCTTGACATCATCATGATGTCACTCCTGACTTTGTGGGTGAACCCTGTGTTCAACTGGAGAATGACACAGAGCCGAATGAGCAGATGGTTGAATGGAACAACTGCACAGAGTAGGACATGGATTTATCACTTTTCTCTCGTCATGTTTGTCAGTTCCAAGACGACTTCCTTTCATATTTCCAGTGACCTTTCGGGTTGCATTGTTTGCCTGTGTCTGCCTGTAGTTAGCTGGTTCGTGACACTGAAGTTGTGTTGGCACAGGCTCAAAGAACAGCACATCAAGCTGCTGAACTACTAAACTGGGCCAAGTTAGCTCTCAGGGAGGTCTAGCATAGACTTATACTTTTGTGTAAAATGTGGTATAGGTTACACAGAAACGCCCACTGTTAAGTAGCTGAGTTCTCTTGTTCAGATGCTGTCTTGAAATGTAGAGGCACTTGCAAAAGGACAATCAGATTAGAGAGTATCATGACAGTGCATTTACCTTTTACCCGCACAAAAGTGTTCAAATCTTTTCCCTGTGCAGAGTAAAGGAGGACCATAGAATGAAATCAAATTCCCATGGTTTTCTTAAATGTGCACAATAAATGTTTATATTCTTTTCTGTTTCAATTCAATTAAAATGAAAATGTAGGCTTTTAAATTTAGACCGTAGAAACTGAAGCCTGATTTAGTTTTCTTCACCTGCCCTCATTTCATCTGTTTTGTTCATGCAGGTATTTTGAAGATAGTTTGTTCCTCTGATGACCTCATTATGCCAGAACCAAGTTCAGGTTGGACTGCATTGAGAAGCTTGGACATGATATCCAAACAGCGCCACTCCCCGGACGGCCGAATTACGGCATTTTATTCTGCTGAGGTCATTGTGCCTGAGGCCAAAGTTTAGCAGCCTAGCAACATAATTTTGGCATCTACTGTAACAATCACAAAGAATAAGCATAGCGTAGATTAGTTTTCATTTAAAAGACCATGATCGTCCTTGAGAACTTTTCTATTTTTGCAGATTTTGGACCACCACAATTCCGCTAACAGAAAATCCCCCCAAAAGACGTGCGGCCCAATGAGGAATGCAGACAAATAAGTCGTCCGGCCAACTCGGGGCACAGTGGAAGATTATAGTGAATCCCTACTAAATGAATGTGCGGGGGAAGGCTATGTAGAACAACTGCATAACCATTTAATTAATAATCTTATTAAATAATATATTTAATGTCAAAAGATCAGTTTTATAGTCAGTCTTTTTCTGCCTGTGCTTATGTGAGATAGTAAACAATGAGGATTTGCAGGAATGGGTTAAATTTTATGGTGGGAGTGAATCCACTTTACATTTTATCATTCTAGCCAAATCCTTGGCTAGATATGCATATGGATTAACAGATGTGGAATTTGAGCTTTGTGTGACTGTTTAACACTAAATTCATCAATAGCGTACAATTGAAAGAGACACTAACCATGATGATAATTGGACAATTTTGTAACTATTGATAGACATAGTTGTTAGAACAAGTATTGATCTGTGATTGATTCTGACCTCTGACCTTTTTGCACACCAAGCAAAAGATATTGAGCTTATCTTAATACTTACTTATCTTATTACTACTCAGGCTAAAGAAGCGATTTTAAAGTGATGCATTCCAGAGTTGGACACAAATGCTAATCAGTATGTCTGTGAAATATCAAGTGCTAAGAGATAAAAGACAGAAGACACTGCACTAAACTATTGTGTGTTATAAAGGATGAAACTAATTTAAAATATGATTGCTCATTATTCTATGACAGAAAGTCATGATTTTAATATTATCATGTAAACAGAAAGGTGTTTGCAGACAACATATTGATAGAAATTACTAATTATTCTTTTTGGGAAATGGGACGGAATCGCGGAATTGGACAATAAAAACGGAATTTATTTTTAATGCGGAATATCGCGGAAATGTTGTTTTCATGAGAGAGAGGAACATAAACATGGGCAATCGTTCCCTGGGGTTGCTAATCAATGTGACACAACCCCTGCCCCCGCCCCTTTTCAAACCATATGAAAACATGGCGCTCCCCCCGTCTGCTAAAAAGCTACGTGATACGACGCTAACGCCTCACTACAGAGCTGGGCAGTACCATCTATGTGTCAGGCGACGTGTTATTTTATACATTTTGTCAACACTCTGTTGACTGGAAGCGGAATAAATGTGATGACCACCTGTTGCCCAAAAGTCTTTTTTTTTAAGTCAAGCATATTTTTACTTGAAGAAAAAATTAATTGGTTATTAACTAATTGGGCACTTTATTATTATTTTTTATTTGAAGTACTTTGTGCATTGTTGTGTTGCATGAAGCAGCAATAAAGTATTGAGGAAAAGTGCACTATTGTGTTGCCTGAATGAATGTAAGGTCATTTCTATTTAATTAGTGTGCATTTTATTCAGAAACATTATGAAAACACACTCTTTTGTGGTAAAATATGGGTAAACAGTTTTAAAAAATGGAATTCCAAAAAATTAAAATGGAAAAAACGGAATTTGGGAAAAAATAAAACGGAATTTGGGAAAAAATAAAACGGAATTTATAGGGCCCTAGGTATCATGTGGACAGATCCTCTGTCTCAAAGAAAAACAGAATGAAGCCATTGTTAGAAGGCGCTGTGCAAATTTTGAAGCTACAATGTTCCAAAATTTCTACCAGAGAAGAAGAGTCTCAGCGAATGACGTCCTTCTAATACGTTTTCATCCCGCGCGGTATTATCGCAGATTGTATATATTTGAGCGATGAGTCACTTGGTCGCGAGAAGACGCTAGCTCAAACACACATTGTTTTACCAACGATTACGCAGTGAAAATGCTAAAGTTGGTATGTTTTCAGCTGTTCTGTAGAGAATTGAAGAAAGATAGCTTTCACAATAACGCCCATGCAGTCATTATTGGGGAAGTTGAGCGAATGAGATGAGTCTATCCTGTGACAGTTTAAGACAGAGTGAGATCTCCTCATTTTTCTCTGGTCCCATGCATGCTTGCCCTGTTTCTTGTACAACTTGTGATGCTACATTTACAGCCCTAAATACATAACTTTTTATCAACGTATATGTGCATTCACAGCTGTTACCTGCCGCTTAGCTCTTGTGAATCTGAACCAGCAGCGCTGTGAACATGGCGGCTGTCATCCGGAGGCTCGACGAAACTGTTGTCAACCGCATCGCCGCAGGAGAAGTTATCCAGCGTCCTGCTAACGGCGTCAAAGAGCTGATTGAAAACTGGTAACTGACCTGCTACATGATACAGTTAATGTTAATAACGTTAGCTGATGTGAGTTGTTTGACTGGTGGCTTAAGAAACTAGCAGTGAGGCCAGTAAAGATGACAGGAGCCACCTTTGTTTACATCCTGTCTGTAGCAAAGCAACACCTGCAGCATAGTCCTGTGATACTGTCAGCTGTTTCTAAAGTGTAACATGGCTGTATAATCATTTGTATTTGAAAATGTTACAGTTTAGATGCGAAGTCCACCAGCATTCAGGTGACCGTGAAAGACGGCGGACTGAAGCTGCTCCAGATTCAGGACAACGGCACTGGCATCAGGGTGGGTGACAGGTGGAGCAGGCTGAAGATCCACACATGGAAAAGGCTCTTTTTCAAGTTGAAACTCATGCCATGGATTCACTATATGATAACTATAAATGTTATTAACCAAGAAGTGACATAATAGGATCATTAGGGAAGATGTTGTTAGTACCCTCCCAAGTATTCAGCCTAATAGAGATTTTGGTCCTCTCCGCCCCCATTGGGTTAGATTGAGGGTTTTGTGTTGATAGTAGGACTCTCTGAAGAACTGTGCCACTGTGTTTTCATTCAGTAGATTTTATCTTACCAACCTGTCTGTTTGATTTGTGAGGCAGAAAGAAGATATGGAAATCGTTTGTGAAAGATTCACCACAAGCAAACTGCAGACTTTTGAGGACCTCTCGGTTATTGCAACCTATGGATTCAGAGGAGAGGTGAACTCACAACTCTGAGCCCTGGAGCAGTATCATCCCTCGGGTTATTAAATGGTGACACACATTTTATTGCTCATCACATTGTTGTTTGCATTCTTGTTTGCAGGCCCTTGCAAGTATAAGCCATGTTGCGCATGTGACCATAACAACCAAAACAGCTGATGCCAAATGCGCCTACAAGTATGGTAACATTTTAAATAATGAGTCGTTCATTTACTTTTATTATCTCCCTCATGTCCTGTACATTATAATAGAGAGTAAGTGACCACAAAAGCAGATTTCTTGTGATGTCTCGAGTGTCTTATTCTCTTATCGTACAGAGCCAGCTACTGCGATGGCAAACTTAAAGCCCCTCCCAAACCATGTGCTGGCAACCAGGGAACTCAGATTCTTGTGAGTTTATTGAGAACATCAACTATCGCAGAATGGAGTTTATAAATGCTCAGAAACCTACAATAGGTTTGCTCTCCCTGTGTGCAGGTAGAGGACCTCTTCTATAATGTGTCCACCAGGAGGAAAGCTTTGAAGAGCCCCAGTGATGAGTACTCCAGGATTGTAGATGTGGTCAGCAGGTCTGTCAGCTTGGCTTTACTCCTTGTGTCTACTGTGCACTGTATTTGGATTGCTCACATGTTAATGTTATTTTGAAGGTATGCCATCCACAACTCAGGAAAAAGTTTTTCTGTCAAAAAGGTGAGATGCCATTCCTTTTTTTTTTGTTAAAGCCGACTTTCTAGCAGGATGTGTTTGGAAAGTTTCTCATTGACCAGGATTGTCTCCACAATCACAATTGACAAAAATGAATCACTGTATTGCTACACTTTTGGGTATGCTTCTCTTGTGTGTGTGCGTCTGTGAGTGCTCTGAGAGAAAACTCGGACAAAGCCACAAAGAATTTTTCAATATTATTTATGGTCTGTTTTTCCAGCAAGGAGAGACTGTGGCAGATGTGAGGACTCTACCCAACGCATCTGTAGTGGATAATATTCGAGGAGTTTTTGGCAATGCTGTCAGCAGGTATTAGTTAACCAAGAATAAAAAAATCATGCTTTGATGTTCTCTGCAGCTATGTGACCTGTTATCACCTTAAGGCTGACTGCATGACTGGCTCTGTGGCATGTTCCCAGGGAGCTGATCGAAGTTGGCTGTGAGGATCAGAAGCTTGCTTATAAGATGAAAGGCTACATCTCTAATGCAAATTACTCAGTCAAGAAATGCATCCTGATCCTCTTCATCAACCGTGTGTATCCCAGAAATGTTACTGGAAATGTAGCTTGCTGGTGAAGATAATTTAATCCTATTAGTGCTTTGCTGAATGAAGATTGTGATCTGTAACGTTTCAGATCGTCTGGTGGAGTCCAGTGCTTTGAAGAAAGCAATCGAGACAGTTTATGCTGCATACCTTCCCAAGAACACGCACCCTTTTCTATACCTCAGGTAACTTGACATACATTGGTCTGTTTTCTACTGATTCTTTTACGGATAAATCATTGTGATGCTCACTGGTGCATTTTAATCACCACAGCTTAGAGATCGCTCCGCAGAATGTAGACGTGAATGTCCATCCCACAAAACATGAGGTGCATTTCTTGCATGAAGACAGCGTCATCGAGAGCGTTCAGAAGCACATCGAGAGCAAACTTCTGGGCTCCAACTCGTCACGCACATATTTTACTCAGGTATGATATGGCTGGATTACTATCTCTGTAAATAAGTTGGCATTGTGACAGCGGTAGTTAATCTGATCTCCATATTTCATTATGGTTCAGTATATTTTAATAAACATCCACTCTTCCCATAGATCATCAGACAGTTTTAAAGTGTGTCCATTTGCCTTAAAGGTACAAAAAACGTGTATGGTGACATATACGCTGTGTGTTTATGCAGACTTTGCTTCCAGGGCTGTCAGCCTCAGGTTGTAGTGAGGTCAAGTCGTCCAGCGCTGCATCAGAGTCCAGTGAGCGAGTGTACGCACATCAGATGGTGAGGACAGACTGTCGCGCGCAGAAGCTGGACGCCTTCCTTCAGCCGAAAGAGAAGCCGCCTCCTGATCCTGAACCAGCTGGTCCCAGCAGCAGGGAGGCTGCGTCCAAAACCGCCCAGCCAGACAGTGTAGAGATGGATGAAACGGATGATACAGACATGCTGGAGGCCCTGACTGAGCTGGAGGCAGAGGCACCAAAAGGCGACGAAGATGATGCTAATGGCGTTCAAAGGTGACTGACTTCACTTCATTAATGAATGATGGAAGGGGTACGTTGGTTGGCTGAGTCGGTCACGATTAATCCAGACACAATTTTTGCAAATCTGAATATTTCATGGCAGCAGATGAGTTGAAGAAGAGAGCAGGAGTAATGCAAAAGTAAACATGGACAGTATCATCACAATAAACAACATCAACATCCTCCAGGCCAATCAGAGACAAATGTCAACTTTTATTTGCCTGATACAGACTTTTAATGAATTTGTATGTTATAGTAGCACAGTATGAGAGTTGTACTGTGGGCAGATTGGAGGGGCTGCATAGAGTAACCACTCTTTGATCACTTGAATATCTGAATTATCATCGCCCACAGCTCTGTGAAGCTTTTTTTTAGCTTATTGTTTTGGTTTACAGCCAGCAGATGTACACTCTGGTTCAGTCTCACTGCTGCCATTAATCCAGTTTTCTCAAAGTGGTTTTGATAAATCCACTGTACATTACCTGCTTAGCACTAAACAGCAGAGAGACAAAGCTATGGAAAAATGCGACACTCAGCAGCCAGATATTTCTCAGTAGTTGATAGCTAAACAGCTAAAGAGAGGGCTAATATTGGAGTTAGAGTCATCAGGTGTACAGAAACATGACCCCAAATTAATGCTAATGTTGCTCGGTCTGCTGGTAAACTGGAAATGTTTTGCTAACTTAGTCACTAGAACTTGATAAAATGGCCATATGGCAAGGTTACAGTCATTGAATTGTGGATTTCCTCTGCCCCCATGTGGCCAAAAAAGTAATTCATGCAGTCTTAACTTGTCAAGTACGTGTTGCTTTTATTACTGCATGACAATTAAGTATCTGCCTCCCATTAAATGTGTGATACAATGTGTAAACACTTTCACGGCCTGTTAAGTCTAATAGTTTGTCCTCTGTAAGCCCATGTGAATTAGTGTTTGGAAGTGCCATGCAGAGAGTAGTGCGTGCTGGACGTGTGACAGCAGCGTGTGTGTTTGTGTGGGTATTGTGATCCAGGAAGCGACCCAGGAAAGAGCAACAGCCAGAGGAGGAGGACGAGGACCTGACAGCTGCTGCCACACCCAAGAGACGAATCATAAAACTGAACAGCGTCAAACAGCTCAGAACTGAGATTGATGAGAACACACACAGAGGTAAACAAAACGTGTTTTTTCCACGAGAAACATCAGTTTTTTTTCTCCCACACCTCTAGACTTCCCAGCGATTTTACTTTCTGTTTCAGGCCGCAACTCATCTTTACTACCACCTTACATTCATGCATCCACTTGTATAGATCTCAGCTCTCGTATTTATTTGAACCGTCTACAAGTCAAAATAGATCAAAAAGGCTTATTTTCTTAACTTCGACACAATTTTCCTTTTTTTTATTATGCACATATTTTCCCCAGGTCTTCAAGAAATGCTGCAGAACCACTCGTTTGTGGGCTGCGTCAACCCCCAGTGGACTCTGATCCAGCATCACACCAAACTGTACCTACTCAACACCACCAACCTCAGGTCAGAGCCACAGCAAACACGCGCACACACACTCACACACTCACTCACCCACACTCAGTTGTTTCAACCTGCTGCTTTTTGTCTTACGTCACTCTTTGTTTCTCTTGCAGCCAGGAACTTTTTTACCAAATACTGATCTACGACTTTGGGAACTTTGGTGTACTAAGACTTTCTGTAAGTCAAGCCGAGATTGTGGATGATTAGAATAGAATAGATTAGAATATAGTGCACAGTTTCTGATTTTGATGGCCAATCATTTGAATTCAGACACCAGCTCCACTTTATGACCTGGCCATGTTGGCTCTGGACTCGGAGGGGAGCGGCTGGACAGAAGAGGACGGCCCTAAAGAAGGCCTGGCCCAGTACATAGTGGACTTCCTGAAGAAAAAAGCTGAGATGCTGGAGGACTACTTCTCTATGGAGATTGACCAGGTCAGTTGGCACAAGGTGGAATATGTCAGTCAGATAAATATTTGTAAACCCTAAAATCTGAGGGGAAAAAAAATCAGTCATTTTTGCTGGTAGTATTTTTCATGTTTTAGCAAAGCATGACTCATATCATCACTCAAGCTCTTACACTTTTGGAATTGTAGGAAGGAAATCTAATAGGGCTGCCGTTACTGCTCGACAAGTACACCCCCGTCATGGAGGGTCTCCCCCTGTTCATCCTGCGGCTGGCCACTGAGGTGAATGTCTTGCAGGTCTCATATATGACAAGATTCTGGAAACACAAACTGCATCTAACGGCTTCTTCTTGCTGGTGTTGTGCAGGTGAACTGGGATGATGAAAAAGAGTGCTTCAGAGACTTCAGTAAGGAGTGCAGCATGTTCTACTCTCTCAGGAAGCAGTTCATCCTGGAGGCCGAACTGGGAGAGGAGCAGGTATGAAGGAACACCAAATTCACTTCCTTTGCTTCACAGCAATGACAAAAGAACTGAAATGACAAGCGTGATATGAAATGCTTGTTTCAGGATACTGAGGTGAACTCGTGGCGTTGGAAAGTTGAGCACGTCATCTTCAAAGCTTTCCGAAGCCTGTTCAGTCCTCCGAAGAAGTTCAGTGAGGACGGCACTGTGCTGCAGATCGCCAACTTACCCGATCTCTATAAAGTGTTTGAGAGGTGCTAAATCTGATCGTCAAATCTGACTGAAAAATAAAATCACACATGCTGCTCTTTTATTCTAAATGTAATTTTTCTGCTGTAAATAAATAGTTTGTATGAAACAAAACTTGAGTTTTGTCTTTGAGTGAAAAACCACATTTCATGATGTATGAAAGGGTGTCTGACACAGGAAATCCTTGTTCTGAATAGCTCATTTAAACGTGCCAAGCCTTCACACGGGTTTCTAAAAGTAAGACGTTGGACATGCAGCCAGGAAAAATAGAATCGGGTCATGAGTCCCATAACGATACTGAAATGTGCCAGCACACGGGCTCGACTTTTATTACAGGCTGTCAGTCAGAGACAGCCTGTGCAGTGTGGAGCAGTCAGAACTCAGTGTGAAGAAAATTAACATCACCACCAATGTTTCCAGATACCTTACAGATGATTACAAGTTTATAACCAGGGAACTGAATGAGTGACAGAAACCTGCATAACTGTGTTTCCATGATTCAAGCTGTAGCATTTAAGTTCCTGACTGTACTTCTATATTCCTCTGCTTTGGAAACCAAACAGTGAAGAATAAAAGAGGAACTGCTGATTTGAACTTTTTATGACAATACTGATTTGAAAAACTATGAAACAAAACCAAAAAAAACCCAAAACTGCATTATGAAAAAGCAAATAAAAGATTGTGTACACAGCTTTGTAAATTACACATTTATTTTCAAGAAATCTTTTAAATATTTGAAAAATTTCAATGAAACCGCAGCAGACACAGTTGGTTCTACATATTTTCAAATAACGACTGCACCTTTTTAAATACATCATTCTGTACCTGTTAAAACGATTATTGTTTCATTGAGCGGTGCAGACCCCTCCAGTCTCCTAGTGTGAAAAGGCACTTCACTGTGTGAGGGGAAGCTGGGAAGGTGCGGGGCCAGAGCAGCCGTGAGGGTTGGATAGTTTTAAAAGCAACATTATACTCATTCATGCAACTTATCCCAAAAAAAAAAGTACAGCCAAGCACCCAGCCAGAGAGAAATAAAATCTCGTGGATAACATGATGTAGTACAAAGCTCTGAAAAACTAAGTAGTGACTAGAGAAATTTCCTCAGACGTATCTCCCAGCAACTTTATAGTTTTATTAGTTAAGTTTCTGAGTCATTCCTCCTTTAACACTGGCAACTTGCCAGACAAACCCAATGTTTCTGGTTTTAGAAAAAAAGACACAGTTGAGCTTTTTGCCTGTGCTACAAGTTGTTTTTTTTAAGTGTTTTTGGTTAGCTACAAATCTCAAAGTGTTACAGCTAAAAATGGAAATGTGCTCCAGACACAATATGGCAGTCAGAGGTCTGAGGTGCGAGTTTAAGGGCTTCCGTGGTGATGCTGCCTTGCTTCACTGCTGTGACAGAAGGGCGTTCCTGTTGGCCTTCATCTTCTCAAGGCGCTTTACTAGGTGGTTGTTGGTCATCTCCATCTCCTCTATCTTATCTAGAGCCGTGCGGAGCTGTGGGCCAACAGAGGGGAGACGTTAACACTCAGCCTGCTGATGTTTCATGGTCTTAAATGTAAGTCTGTGTCTTTACCTCTCTTTGAAGTTTCCGTTTTTCTGCTTTAAGTTCGTCTTCTACTTTCTCCGAGTTGTCTGCTGACGCCTTGTACCTGGACACTTGCCCTTCAAGTCTGTTAATCTGGAAAACAGACACAAGAGAGTACAATTTGCTGACTGAGAGCCGTAAAACTCACAACTCAGTGAATATTTCTATAATTTAATGGTAAGAGTTAATTAGTTTGACAAGACATTTCTATTTAACTTACATTTTGTTCCATTGTACCCATTTCCTGTTCTGCCTTTGAAAGCTTGAATTTGTATTCACTAATCTGTCTGTTGGCATCTCCTACAAAGAAAAACATTGAGTTTTACATAAACTGTTTATTAGTTTATTTCATGTGTGTGGTGATTCCCAATTACAAGGCCGACTTACTCTGCATCTCAATAAAGTGTAGGTCTGTACCGTTCTCCATCCTCTCCCCATCTGTGTACACACTGTCCACCTTCGAGTGTTTCTGTCTCTCTTCCTCCAGCTGATTCTTCAGCTTCCTGATCTGAGCCAACAGTTCATCTTTCTCCTCTGCCAACTTCCGTAGCCTGACATCTACAAAACAGAAGGAAAATACATTAAACACGCAGAAGAATTTTCTGTCACAATATGCAGGAGGGATACATTTTCTGCTGCAACTGCTGCTTGGACAAAGTGGAACGTGGGCAACACGAAGACATGCCAAAATACAGGATCAATACAGGATTGTTTTTCTTATGAGAAGCGCTGGTGCTTGGAAATAACACACCTCATCAGAACAGCTCATTTACAGCCTTCAATCAAACTGAATTCTTCTGAAGTGAGTAATTATTCTTCGGTGTAACCAGTTCTGTTCTCTGGAATAGAGATAATATCCCTGACTCACCGAGCGGGCCCTCTCCTGCAGACTCCAGCACCTGGGCGGCCTCCTGGGAGACCACAGTGATCCCTGAGGACTGAGGCTCATGGTTGACATCTCCATTTGGTGTGCCGTCTGGGATGATAACTAGCCCATGTTTCTGCGGTGAGAACACACATTACTTAGGACTGGCTTCGCTAGTATTGAGGGTATGCACTGATGTCACTTTTAAATGATGCCAACCCCCCCCCGCCACCACTGAGTGACCACACAAATCAGCAGTAGGCTGGATGGATGGAGGCTTGACACCAAAAGTTAAACAAAAATCTTGAAAAGTCTGTAAATGAAAATGATCTGTTTGACATTCTAAACAGTCAGCGGTCTGTAGATGATGAAATGTAGGGATGCATGATATAATGGTGGCCAACATATTATTGCCCAATGAGCAAGTAAATGTAATCAATATTGTTCCGATAAGGGAATTTCAGCTGATAATTACGTCCAACAACATAAAGCCTTGCCTTCCACTAAGGGACAGCACTTGAAACCCAGGGGATGAGTTTTGTCTCTCTCTGCTCTCAATTTCTGTTCAACTTTCTGTTTCAACACCTGTTGAACAAGTAAAACATGATCTTGCAGGCATTCAGGATCTTTGACTGCTCTGCTCTCAATCAACTCCAAGTCCCCTCTTCATCCACAGCCAGCATGTCTTACACAGCCATATGGCGCTCGTTATAGTGATAGTGAGTCATTGTGATCAAGATGAAAAGGATCGTATGTAATGCTCGAGCCAAATTAGCTTTGTTGCCAGCAGAGAGCATCTTCACACAGCAGCAGAGGGAGGAAGACAGAGGAAGAATGATGTCACAGGACTGTTAATGATCAAGTTCTTCTAATGCATTTTGTAGCCTATACATGGTTGTCACTAAGGAGATTAAATAGTCTACATAAAAAAAAACCCTAGGGTGATCACAAATAAGTTGAAGATAATTAAATGTATTCATTACTCTAGGGATGGTGAAGGCTCTCGAAATATTGGTGTTGTATTAGAAAAATAAAATCTAAAAATACATAATTATTTTCCTCTTCATATTTTTGTTTTTTTGCATTTGTTAGTTTCATTGGTTGTTGTAATCGGCCCTGAAATTCCATATCAGTGCAGCTCCTTTAAAAGTTAAGTTTCCTGTATATATGTATGTATGTATGTAGGCCAACACTGGGGGTCTAACATTGCATTAATCAAATCCTGAAGGCACAAACTAAAGTCCCTTTGTAACATTCTAAAACTGGATGTATAACAAAATAATAAGACCTTTGGACAAGTTTGTAAAAATGCTTTTAATATATATAGCCTTTGGCAGACTATAAAAACTTAAAATTCTTTCTGACTCTGTCTTTCAGTCTTTTGTACAACAACTCTGTTTTTTTCCACAATAGTTTTTGCGCAATAGTAGAAGCTGACTGTTGTGTGTTTGCCACTGCGGGAACTTACCATGGTGACATCTGCGTACAGTGACAGTATTTGCATAACCTCGATCAACCAAAAATTCAAAATAGTATATTGATATAGTGATACAGTGACGCTGTAGTCATGGTCAAATACAGATTAACACGTACCACATGAGTAATGCAAAACCAGCAAGTAGTGAAAAGATTGATGAGAAAATAAAATGAAAAGGAAAACAAAGTGGTAGAAGTACAAAGTACAACAAGGAAGAAGCTTTGATAGCATTTAATGGCTTAGTTCCAACCAAAAGGAAAAGTATGAAAAGTAGATTTGTGCCAGCAATTAATTCCTCTACACTTTGGTTGTTCTTCTGGAACTTTAGGAAGACCTACCTCTCCAGCTTTGGCCTTTCCCTTGATGTCAGCAAGCTCATCTCTGAGCTCATCTCTCTCATTCCTAATGCAATCAAAGTACTCTTTCTGCCTCTCTAGGGCCTGGCCACATGGACGAGAGAACACAAGAGAGAGGAGAAGAGGCAGAGGAGAAAGTTGGATAGACTCTGGACAGACATGCGACACTACATGCTACAGCAAGACACAAACATGCATGTGCACATCAAGCCAACAACAAGGGCTTAGAAACAAATGATACACAGAGAGAAGAACAAGACTACATGCTCACAGAAGATGTTATTGGGAGAAGTTAAGAGGTGTGGTAGAGCTCAGGGACTGATGATACAGAGTCTGTAGGAATCTTTTTGACTTTGCAAGAACTACATATAAGTGTGATGCTTTCATCATCAAGAGTCTGACTTTATGAACAAATGAACTGATCCATAGGTGAAACCATGCACGTCATGCTACAATACATGGATTTCTCTTATGACAATCCAAAACAAAAATCTCTTTATTCCACAGGCTGTCCACTGCAGGCTTTAACACAGTGCCAGTGCACTTGCATCGTTAGCTGAGGTTATGTTCGACATGCAAAAATCCAAACTGTGAATGTTGATGGGTCTCGGTATGTGCTACTGCCTAAGGGTCTCCATCATGCAGAGACAGCATGAGAGGCAAAAGAGGTGGATGTCCACCTATCTAGTGCCTCTCACGTTCTGTCAGAGCACCCGCGTGGGACCTCCTACCCCAATCTTTTTGTCCTTCCAGTTTATCGTTTCCTGCAGGTCAAACACCTCTCTGGTGAGGTCATCTAACTTAGTCTGCATTCGCTGGCTCTCCTGCAGTGGTGTCGACCCGTGCCGAGATGACACAGAACAAGAACAGAATGGGAAAAATTGAATGGAACAAAGACGAAAGAAGTGAAAATAAGCATAAATGATACAGACACAAAAAAGAGAGAACAGGTGAAACAAGGTGAGGAGAGACTTGAGGAGATAATGCTGAGGAAGGAATGAATGATAGGCTTCAAAGATAGGACAATGATACAGAGCTATAAGGGACACAACAGAGGGAAAGGAGCTAGAGGCAGGCCAGTGCCAATCAATCCTTATCATGTTCCTGGAGAACAAAGCCTCTGCTGCAGCCTGCACAGAGGCACAAACACCTTTCAAGGTGTTGGCAGAATAGCTGTCAGATGTGGTCACGCTGGCAGAAAGTTTTTCTAATGCAAGGGCAGCCTTACCTCTATAAGCTCATCTCTCTGGCGAATTCCCTCTTTCAGTTCTTCTTGTTTGTGCTGCAGGACTGTACATGTGTGCTTTTGTCTTTCTAGTTCCTGAAACCACAGACAGAACATCTTAGCCACAAACCTTCCTAAACATTTTGTAACTTAACCTACATGAAATTGATTTCTGACTGGTGATTTTACAACTTCAGCACATTTATTTGAGTGACATATTTCACCTTTGACTTTTCTTCCAGCTCCCTCTTCATCTCAGCCATCTGTTCCTCCATCTCCTCGATGACGTCCTTTAGTGTGTCCACTTGATAGATGAGGTTGGCTTTGTCGTTGTCCAGCTGTGCATTCGATACCATGGCTTTCTTATACTTCTCCTCCACCTCTGCAAGTGACTCCTGATAGAGGTGGGAGCATGTTCATAAACTGAGTACGGTGATTTCAAGCACACCTCACCTACATGCACCAGGTGGGTTCTCTATTATGGGTTCTACATTTTTTTTTTGCAACACATTTAAACAGACATTGGCCAAACAAACTACAGACACGTGTTCTTATTTCTAAATATTAGATTAAAAAGTATAATTCTCTGCCACCTTCTGTGGTATTTTTCCATTCTAAACAAATCATTTGGGACTAATATGTGATGCGCAAGTGGTGACACTGATCACACAAAATTTAGAAGCGTTGAATCACTGTCAGGAGTGAAACAAGGCAATGGTGTGAAAAGGGGATCTGAAAGAGAGAACTACAAGTGAACCAGGAAACAAGATGATGGAAAGTAATCTATCTAAAGCGCATCAGCTGCATCAAACTCTACAAAGAACAAGCCAGGAGTCAGGTTTGTTAGTGAACTACTCTAATCAATAAAACATATAGTGTCCTTTCAAAGAGAACAGGAAGTTGCTGAAGGTGACTGTAGAGGCCAGTCAGCCAGAAGGCCATCCAACCCTGAAAGAATGAAAGCCTAGGTGGAAGAACAGCCTCAAAATTGAAAGCGTGACTGTTATCTGTCAGCAGGTAAAGCACTCCGCTCTTCTTCTTACAACTTTGAACCCAGCTGAATTGTGGTAGCGTCTTCATTTCAGGCCACAACCAGTGAGTTGGATCAAAACAGGAAGTGAAGGGAAGATCATGCAAACAGGAGGATCATTAAGCAATTCAGACTGGGAGCACGCAAAGACATGGCTGTGGTGTTAGGAGCTACAGGAGGGGGGTACAGAGGGGTATGAGTGGGGAGGCTAGGGGAGGGTTAGTGAGGCCATACTGCTCCCAGAGAACAAGAGAAGGCATGCTGTGAGCTCAAGCCCCTCTACCTTCAGCTCTTTAAGCCCTTGCATGTACCGCCCTTCTACATCCTGAATCTGGTCCTTTAGTTCATAGATATCCTGTAGAGCAGATGGAAGGAATGGTTGGGGTGAACTGGGGCATCAGAGAGGGTGGGGGGAGTATCAAGGAGAGATAACAAAGCGCCCACACTGCCATCTCAAAGACAGTCCAGCTGGCATACACATGACCAGCCCACCCAGATATAAGGAACAGCTTCACAGGACACATGTCACATCCAGTCCTCCCGTGCATACATAAAGAAAAAATGGTTAAAGCAGACACTTAGAACAGCAGGGAGGGCACAACAGAGGAGATGCTGTGGGAGGTTCATATGCAGAGGAAACAGATGTATACACAAATTGCTCAGACACAGAACATGTGGATTAGCATTTAAGCTCTATGATAATGTGATGATGAACATCTGGAGCTAAAACAACTCTAGTTTAATTCATAAACTAGCATTTTCATCACTCTATTCAGTAGTATGTATAGAAGAGTGACACTGTCTGCATTGTACACCTTACCCTAAGTTCACTCAGACTGGTGTCGGGGTCATAGACGCTACCCGTGTCTGCGCTGCCCCGTCGTGATGAGGTGCCGCCCAGTGATGCCAACGTGGCTGCCGAGAGGCCCGGGGTGGCACAGCGGGACGATGGCTGAGAATACACAAAGTGCCACGGTCAGAAAAACACAGAAAGGAGCACAGCGCAGTGCAACACAACTCTGACATGTTATTCAATACCATCATGTGATACCGCAGGGCTCTAAAGTGATCCTGCCCAATTCAAATCCTCCTGAGGAAAGTATTGTCACTGTCAGTGTATTTGACAAACTTGACAAACTAGCTCATAGTCCCCACAGGCTGTGTGTATAAAAATCAGATAATGCTTCTTT
Source organism: Centropyge bicolor (assembly GCA_037975185.1). Lineage (NCBI taxonomy): Eukaryota > Metazoa > Chordata > Actinopteri > Pomacanthidae > Centropyge > Centropyge bicolor. The sequence continues at coordinate 9,750,732 of JBBMOC010000007.1, read as the reverse complement.
GCTGATGTGTAGTGGTCACATGGTAGCGGCCTAATATGGCATTAAAATCAATTAATAGCTCAGTGTGACATTTTACTCACTGACAACATTGCCACACATTATTGTGCATTCATATTTCCATTTTTTTCACTGTGTGACAGAGACATTTGCAGCGAACAGAAGAAATAACGTTGCTAGACCACATGACAGAAAATTCATCTTGCTTTAGTGTGGTCTCAAAATAGCCCTGGTGTGTAGTTACATGAGGAAATCTGCTTCAGTGGTCCCTATATGTAGCTGCTGAGTTCTGAAAAAAAGGCACCATGACTCCTTGATGAAAAGCCATTTGATGCTTGGTGAAGATTTTGAAATAAAAAAAGTAAAATGCAAAACAAAGGTGCACTCACCCGACTATAATCTGAATACTGCTTGTCACATTTTTCATCCAGCTGAAAGAAAGAGAAAAATATTATTGATACATTATATATATATTTACATATTGCTGAAGGATGGGAGTTAAAAAACGGAACCAGTGAGAACCATTTCAAATTGTCGATCCATCTGATTTGTCGATTCTGAGGGTAAATCGTATGTTAAAATAACACTAGCAGGCAGGCAGATTTTCATAATTGTGCATAAATGATAATGGCATTGGTATCAATAAAATCTCATCAATTACCATCAATTACCATCCCTAATTTTGTTCTCCAACAGCACCAATAGTGTACAACAGTAGCTACAATTAGCTTAAAAATGGAGTGTACAACAATCAACACCCACCACAACACAGAGTTCAACACAAAGTCCAAAATCAAAGCTAATATTACTGCAAAGCAAGTGAAGAAAATGAATATTGGATCTGATAATCATCCAGGCCGATAATTGGTTGACCCCTAATATAGAGATGCAGACTATTCTGAGAACATTGTTCTGCATGGTCATGCTTGGAGTCATTTCCCCATCTGTACATCAGGGAGTTAGTCCAGAAGTTAGTACGAATCTTGGATAAGTGCTGCACGTTCACAGATCATTAGAGAGTTGACAACCAAACAAGCAAATGAAACACTGAGTGAATCATCAGTCAATCATCTCCAATAAAGAAGATCCTTTTTCTAAGCCCATGCTGCTGCAGCACTGCAGCCACATTCACTTCAGCTAACCTTACTCCATCCTATTCACTTAAAAGCTTGTCGATAAAAAGCACTGTGGGATGAGTTTTGAAAACCAAATGTTATTTTTAAATCATGCACCAGTTCTAAAATATATTCATCCATCATTAGTGTTGCACAGCACTTCCCAGCACACGGTTGTAAACTCAGCTTAGCCACTCACAGCGTCCAGATCTGGAATGCTCAAATCATCGAGGTCAGACACAATGCTGCCTCTTCGGTTGGAGCGGCTGAAATAATCAGCAGCCGACTCATTAATGTCCGAGAAGTCAGACGACTGCTTGCACCACACACGTAGGACGAAGGGGATAGAAATAGAGGCAGAGAAATAAAGAATAACAGAGGGCCAAAGAGAAAAAAACATGAAAGAGGAAAAAGACAGGAAGAAAACATTTACATATACAGAGAATTCTTTTCAAAGTCAAGACATATAAAATTCAAGATAGACATTAAGCTGAAACCTCTTACACATTAGAATAAACAAAACAAATCTCTTGAAAAAGCTTTGATTACTAGATCATCAACAATTGGGACTACTGTGACAGACGAGCATCAGTCTCGATTTTGTACAGCCCGGTCCCTACAGCTCACCACACTGTCCCTACGGCCTCTGCCGACACGCTCCTGGGACACACTGCTGACGGTGTCGTCATCTGAGGAAGACTGAGAGGAATACGCACACATACATATAAACACACACGCACATGGTGAGGAGCCAAAGTAATGTACTATGACTGCATGCCCAAGACTTTATCTGACACACACACACACATCTTGTTCAAATAGCAATTGGTAAACATCCAGTAGCAGTCTCTGCATTAAATAGATTATTGGATTACTTCAAAGTCTGCAGCCATGTAAGAAATGCCAATGCATGCAATTAAGATAATTCTGTCAAATGTACCAACTGGAGCGAAGTCAGATGAGACAACCTTGCTATAACATCTCAGCCTACACAGCACTGCAGAAGAAAGTCTTCACACACGTATATGTCAATCAACAAGGCTGTTCCCTAAAGTAAGATGGAGTCAGTTTGATACGGGTGATCAACATTGTCCCTAGGAGGATGGAGGCCTGGTGCCGAGAAGGGCGAGGGGAAGCTTGTTAGTTGTTTGCATCTGTGTGGTGTTAGCTGACATCATGCGGGATGGCGGTGGTTTTAAAGTGCTCACCAAAGGGCTGCTGCGGGTGGAGCTGGCTCCAGAGGAGTACCAGCTGTATTCAGAGGGCTGTGGATTCAGGAGGGGGAGGAGGACAGGACAGGGGATCAGCATGAAGACAGACGTCAGGCCACAGGCACAACAGTAAGCTGCTGTGGTGGTGACACTGCTAAAACGCTATTTGACAAACACTGAGAAGACTTACGGCTCTTGAACTGTACCCCGAGCCGTAAAGACCAGTGTCGTCGTAAATAGAGGCCTGAGGGCACACGTGGGAGACAATGCAGGACTCAGCAAAACACAAGGCAGAGCATAAATCTGCAATGCACTAGCTAAATAGGTTGAGTTGAATGACTTTCTCTGAGGTCATGCAATAAAAAGAAACACTCTGTATTAACAACAACAAGTAGGGGATTTGTTTCAGTGGTCTACAACAAAAGCCCAGGCTTCACACAAACTCCTGCCTTATCTGTCTAAAGCACAAATGTCTGGCCACAGCCAAGTGCTCAAGAGGGTCCAGGAGCTAAATATAAGCGGTCCCAGCCACCCTGGGCATCCTATCAGATGTATGTGACCACAAGAGAGGGGGAAGGTTTACTTCTGAAGGTAACAAGAGGCATGTGAAGAGATGCTGGCCAGTCAGTGGAAAGAAACTAACCATGCTGTAGCTGCGAGACAGCCCCGTGCCAGTGGTGGAGGATGAGGAAGTGGTGGCCTGTCAGAGACGAGGGGAGCAGGGAAATGTCAGTTTAGAAGAGAGAGGAAAAGCTGTAGCGGGAATGTGAGGTGGAGGGAGACTAAAGAGTGCAGCGAGTGGAAACAGGATGAATGTTTTGCTGACTCTCTAACATTTATGGCCAAAACTCTTATGAGGAGGAATGAGGTCAGGTGACAGTATCTTGTCAACTGTTTTAATACTGGTGGAGCACCACCTTTGTCGGTCAGCAAGTCATTTGCATATATTCAAAAGAACTTTTTTAGAAGGGAGAGAGATCTCAATCCAAAAGTCAACCTTTGGATTTCTGTAACATTCTTGCAGCTACAAAACCATGATCCTATTTTTGCTTTGATGCTTTTATGACACAAACCATATCCATGATTGCAGTTACACAAGTTTGACTGGCATATAAATGTCTCATAAAAGAGACCATGCAGACAGAAACACACTGCTTCAACTGGCTCTGGTTTCACTGACTGTCCTTTAACCACAGTCTGTGTATAAAAGGGTTGAAAGTTGGACAGCACTGACAGGAGGACCAACCCGAGGCTGATAGGTGGAAGTGGAGGGAGGAGGCGGTTTGGTCTTCGTTAGGCTGGTGTAGTTCCTTTGATCATGGTACAGCCCAGTCTGGAAGGGTAGTAACATAATATGGCCTCAAATAAACAACAGCATAACACATTTTATCCTCAAGAGTGATATCTATTTCAGACACATTCAACACAGCTTGGCCAACATCTACATGTATGTGACACATCATAAGACAATGAATAGTCAATCTTATCAGAGGTTAAGTCGATCCACAGTAAATTGCCACCGCAAGCAACTCTGATTAGTCAACAATGCCTCCATGCTCGAGGCTGCAGCAAAGACATCAACACTAAAGGAGAACACTGACCAGCAGGTCCTTCTTCGACGAGCTGGATGAAGCCCTTTTATGGCCATGCAGGTCATTGTACACAGAACTCTGTCCAGCCCCAGAAAAAAGTGAGAAAAAATAAATAAAACGAGAAACTAAAATGAGACAAAAGGCAAAAAGCGTCAAGACAGTGATAAATGATGGGCACAAATGTACATACAGTGGAACGGGAACTCTTGAGGGTGGAGCTAGTGGAGAGGCCGTCAGACTGAAGAGAGAACAGGGGTCACAAGAATTACCAACAGAAGATCAAACATCCAAGAAGCTGTTGGGTTGCTAATAGGTCTGCACCAGCAGAAGGACACTTTTCATGTGTCTCACTACCACACTACCACAGGTCAGGTCTACCGGCTTAGAGTGGTTTGGTGTCATGCAAACTGACTGAACCGGTATTTGCCATTAGGCTTGGTTGGTATCAAGGCACTATGGTACACCAGGGTAGAAATCCTGCAGATATGATTATAAAAATCGTCCTCTTTCTATTCATGCGCCACCAGAGGTAAGTCACGGTGGAACAGGCAGCTGAGCTGAGAAAGTTGGTGAAAGCAAGCTGTGGGGATAAAGTTACAGGACTGGTGGAAAAAAATCCCTTTGCCAGTGTCTAGGAGTGTTTGTGGTTCAGTCCTCACGGTAAAAGTGTATAAACCAAACATAGCAAATTTAATTCTGCAAAAAGTAATTGCATGATAGACACAGAACATTGTAGTCTAGACATATCATGTCAATGGCATGACTTCTATAACCACCAGCTAAGCTTGTACTTTTTTCACAAATACATCATATCCTGCTACACTCTCATCCATGCAACACCTACTGCTAAAATTCAGCACTACAGATATCAAACTGGGTTGAACATTTTCAAATCAGCCCAACCCTACTGGCAATGTCCTCTGTGTTTCTTTGTCCAGACAGTTTGATGGTTTTGTCAAGGCAGCAAACTGTCCATCAGAATCATAAAGTAACAATCTAAATTAGTTCTGCCTGGCCCAATAACATTTGCCTAAACTCTGGTTACATGCTGAGAGTCAAGTTATTCAATCAGCTGCCAAACTTCACACAAATATACATTATTTTCTCACACACATGCACACACAACGCACCAAGGCATCTTTTCTACGGGAACTGGATCGACTTCCCAAGTCACGTACGGCTGATGTGGTTGACTTCAAATGAAAAAAAAAAACAACCAAAAGCAAACATCAGGAGAAATCTTCTCTTGGAAAATGATTTTATGCCATGGCCCAAATGAACACAACCAAATAAAAGTATTTTACCCAAATGTATGAATTTAACAAGTCCTCTCCTAATGAGAACAATGGCCTTCACACATCAGTGTGCCCCTAGTAGAGCACAATCCTAATAAAACTGGCAGACATGTATTATGTACGCACCCTGTAGCTGCGGACTGACATGACATCATCATCCAGCCCCTGTTGATGTGGAAAGATGGAGTCACAGCAGAAAAGCAGACAGAGAGGAACATGGGTGATGAGAGATTAACTGCAGGATTAAAGGGGAAAGAAGAAAGGAAATAGAGGCAGACAAAGAGGAAGTGTGTGGGGGAGATACAGACCCGGCGATGACGGCTGCTGGATCTACTACTACTAGAGGATCTGGCTTTTTCTGTGTCAGCCTGGAGTAGGAAAGGAAAGTTGGTAAAGATTATAGAGTGAAAGTAGAGAGGCTCAATCATAGGGGTGAGTAAGGTCTCTGCAATACTCAACAGTTGCTATGCAAAAGCCCAAACCATGCAAAACAACTTCTCTCATCATGTTTATGTTGTCATAAACATTCTCAAATGTTATCCTCTTTAAGCACCACAGCAAGATTAATGATATACAACAACAGTTAATACATTGCACATTTCCGTCTCATCTGTGCTTTTAAAAAGTCAACATAACAAAGCACGCACACAAAACCTCTGCTTCTCTTTACTGTGTCAATGGCCCAACACGCATCCAGATTAACTCCATGCAAAAGTTGGTTATTATCATCCAAATGCATCCATCATTTCTGAAGTAGCTGGAGGTTGGAGGAGTACAACTAAACTTCTAAACCACACTCTTGCATGCACCCACCCTAAATAAAGTCAAAGGCCAGTGCTTGCTCTACAAATACACACAGTCACAGATTACGGTGTCTCCAAAGCAAATACACTGTTGAGGCATATTTCCACAGTGAGGCACAATGTAGTCTCTGAGTCAAGTGTAGTTGAATGGTCAGGGTTGACCGGGGCTCAATCCCACACAACAGGCTGTTAGTGGAGTGAGAGGCTGCAACACTCTCTCCCGTGCTTGCCTACCATCCACTGGTGGATCTGACCCCATTTTCTGTTGCTACTGCCGGATGAGTGGTAAGAAAGCTGGACAGAGGGAGGAGGTGCCAGGAAAAACATACAATCATACTTGACTAGAAACTGCTGAAATGTAAAAACTGGGTGACATTTACTTCAGGAATAGAACTTTTGGTTACATCTGGAGACATGAAGCACTTTGGTTTTTCTTTCTGTGGATATATTTTTGTGTATGAACTGTCAGATTATTCTGTAAGAAAATCTTTCAAGGCAGAAAGCCAAACATCTCCTTCGCACCATTGACTATGTATGCAGAGCAGCTCGTGATCACTGTTAGTGTACACAAGTTACTGCACTAACGGTAACAGTTAGTTTGTTGTTTATCTATCAGCAGGAATATGGGAAACTACAAGCCCGATTTTCATAAAACCTGGTGGCATGGGCCAAGGAAGTACCCATTAAATTTAAGAGTAAATCTGAATCATGAGGTAGATACACTAAAAGATTTTTACTTTCATTAACAATGCAATTTAGTTTATTTGGTCTTGGCAGAATAAATGCTATACATCTAAAAATTGAGCCAATGGTAGTAAAGTTCAGTAGTGACAAAACATAGCCAATTGTAGAAATACAATGACTCCATATCACAGTCTAAATCAACAGGTACCAATAATCTTCTGAGGTAGCTTACAGATTTAGCTGCTCAAACGTCATACAGAAAGCAGTCGTTACAGAGCACACAGGGACAATGGTTTCACAGAAGAACTGGTACTGATAACATCGCCACAACTGTAGCAACACTATCTCCACCTAGGGTGTGGCTATGGAATGGTAATGGTAAGTTCTGGTTTTTACAAATGTGTGTTCAATGTGTGAAATTTAGAAGTACATAATAAATGCACAGCTTAGATGATGAGGCTTCAGCTAGGCACAACCATGAGTCATCCAGCCATCATAGAAGAGTGGACTATAGGTCTTGGCGGAGGTCTGTACTTTCCAAGTGTACTTCTAGGAGAGTTATATACCTCTTTCTGTTGCCGTTCAAGTTCCCTCATTCGAATATCCCTGGCCTCCGCCCGAGCTGCCCTCTTCGCTGCCAGCCTTGCCTCCGCCTGTGAGACACAACATGAGCACATTGGTTAGCAATGAATGGAAACTTATAAAGATCACAAAGTTCAATTCACAAGGATATATTTGGGTACCAAAGTCATCTGTTTCCTGTAAGAGAAAGACAGTGGGAAATGTACACATGGGTTGATTTTACTTGTTCACAAATGTTTCAGTATGGTGGTTAAGGTCTATGCGAACACAACTTATTACACGAGCTTGAACCTACGTAATTAACCAACCTTCTTATGAAGAGGTTGACTTCATGGTAGCACTGCACAGTTTGAATAAACTACAGTGTTGTCATTTTTTAGATATGTTAAACAAATCAAATAAAAAAATAAAAAAGTGCTAGAATTGCAGAATTGCTTTAGGGGGAAGTTATATACAGCATCATAATAATGCGTCATGGCTGAAATGCTTTGCTGAAATGCTGAAATTTACTTGCAATCGTTAACACTGCTTTTCTAAAAACCACTGTATTAAAAACAGACCACCGAGTTTTAGAGGCTCACATTAGGAACAATGCAGTTCACCTAAACAACTACCACCCGAATGATACATGGTGGCCTGCAGTTGCACAGGTGTCCCTGTACACTCTGGTCAATAAATAGCAGGAAACTGCAGGGCAGATATGCCAGACACATTTGAGGTAACTTGGAAACACTGACTCAGTCACTTGGTTTATCCACAAGAAAGCACTGAAAGGTTTTCAATTGTAAATGTTTGATAAATCAACAATTTTAATAAAATTTAATAAATGTAAAAACATTTAAGGGTTCCTTAAAAAAACTATTCTTTGAACGCATGGAAAAAAATATGAGTATTGACTGATATATTGTTTAATCTCTCTTCCCGATCTACCTGGAGCTGTTGTCTAAATCCTTAAGCCATTGTTATATTGTACAGCTTTATACTACAGCCTACCAAACCCCCTGCATGTTGACTTATAATATGGACCGTGTGCCATAGCTGACCAGTTTTACCCATGAGCCACAGCTCTGTAGTCGTGTCCAGAGTGAGTGCTTGGGATGCCTCATCACCACCAACATGTGCTAACCATCAGCTTCAGGAGGAATGATTTAAAGGCCTCACGGGGGTCATGCCAATAGTGCACAAACAACCTCACAGAGAACTACAGTATCAACGGCAAACAAAGTGAGTCACAATAGTGTGATTCTACTCCATCTGTTAACATGGAAGCCATTTCACAATCTTTAACTAGCTGAACCTTATGAAGCACCAACAAGCTTAAGTCAAAGCCAAACTAAATCCAATAAACTCTCCTCTGGGGGGAAAGTGAAGAGAGTCATCGCACGATCTGCCCCCAACTGAGTCAGAATCTGAAGTTGTGGCTAATTTTACAGACTACTTCTGCAGAAGGAGCTAATTTAGGTGAGCCTGTACACAGCTCCGAGGAGTCACACAGGTGACTATGAAGACTGTCCTTCTTCCATTACGTCTATAATACCAATTACATTCCCTACATGCTCCGAAACTGAACATCCTACCAACAAAGAATGGTACATGTGTTCATGGAGCCTAGCCCTTTATCTCTAACTAAAAGACAGTCCATAAATACAGTGCGTGGTGTGGACAGTATCTCACTGCAGACAAACACTGTCAGCATTCCAGCAATTTCTTATCTGCACTGCCAGAATAGTCGGCCCGTGGGTATAGTCTATTCCTGTTTCAATAATAGCCTGAAGTGAACAAACTGTTTTATAGCAATGCTGAACAACCACCCTAATCCAGGTTCTTTGTACCTGTAAAGCTAATATTGTTTAAAAGGAAACTCTTAGTCTTAGTTATAAACATTTTAAAACAGAAAGAGATACTTGTGACTGAGATTGATGTAACAGTTCGATTGTAGGAGGAAGTGACCTGTATTCAGTTGGACAGCCCATAGGTTTAGTTAAAAAGGAGTATAACACACTCTTGTTGTACAGTGATAACTGACATTAAATAATTATTTTTTTAAAAGGCAAGACGCAAATGTGAATTTCCCCACTGTGAGACGAATAAAGGTTTATCTTATCTTAAAAAATATGATCCTGACTGATACAGTCTAAGGGAAATTGGGGTGATGAATAAGATATGGTTCTGACCATGACATAAAAATGTGCATTTTCAAGTAACTAATAAACAAATCTGAAATGTAATCATCACTAATAAATGTGAAAAACAATTGTGATTCTTTTTGTGTGTGACCATTTGTTTTCCAAAACTGCATGACAACCAAGCCACAACCCAAGAACACTTATGGTTAGAGGCCATGTGGGACATTTTTGTAACCGTTTCCTGTGGCCGCTGTGTGTGATTTTGGAGACTAACTGATGGTCATACAATGAAACAAGCTTTGTACAAGGTGAAAAAGGAAGTAAAGTTGCAAATGTGTGCAGAGAGAGAGCAAAGAGAGACGGCTGGCCCTGTGCTCTGCACCTGTTGAGCTGTCTGACAGTCTGACCTGCTCTGCACAGAAGCACAGCTGAGCTCTCTGTCTCTGTCCTATCTATAGCCTGGCCCATCCGGCCCCAGCTCTCTGACAGTCATATCATGAGGCTGGGAGGGTAACCTGAGCAGCAAAGGTTCACCATCAAACACACCTCCAGCACTTTTGGCAATAAAAGTCCAGCAATGCACCAGAAGACCACCTGGAGCACTCCAACACTGAACTGTGTACTCACTGAGATTATTATAGACCAGTTAATTCCTCAGTTAGGGAAGTTCTAATCAAATGCAGAAATTTACTACTTTTCTTGTTCTATTTATTACTTTTCGTGTGTGAATTATGTAAAAAATTTGTATTTTGGGATTTTGGAAGTCTGCGCTCTGGAATTATTCTAACACAACTGATTTTAAAAAATCTGAAATAGAACATGTTCAACAAATAAAGAAATAAAATAACATGACATATAGAAGGTGTAGGCATCTGCAGCATCGTTACTGTGGTCAATATAATTGGTTTATATTCTCAATACTCAAAGGAAATTTTAAAATAAATAGGCTAGCAAATGGATTATTTAATAGAAGGTGCTGTGATGTACTTTAATGTCCTCAATAATAAATAAGAATTTCATCTAGCAATAATTGCTGGCAGTTTAAACAACAAATAATCAGCTTATTGCCAAACCAAGCCAACAATTCTTGTCAAAATCATCATCAAAAAGCCAAGACAGCATATGACGTATGTAAAATCAAAGTATAAAAAAAGCTCAATAAATTGGGAGACTTGTTTAGATACACAAGATAGTCAGCTTTAGAAATAGGCCAGTAGTGTCACTCTGGGAGCATTAAACTTGTCTAAGTTATGTAAATAGATAACCTTTGATTCTCTTTTGCAATACTAAAATGACATCAAACTTGTCACTGAAAATGTTGATTGCCTGCTTCTAATACATAAAAAACATGAAATTTTAAATATGCCATGAAATGCAAAAGTGTTAAAAAGCTTGCATTATTAGGGGATGAAGTTCAAAGTGACAGGCCTTGTCATTAGTTGTCGACAGACACAGTAATATGTGCTTTGAATCTCTGCAGACGAAACAGTCTCCTAACCCTAAACAGAAAAAGAAAATGTGATACTTTCGATTGCAATAATGACTGGCTGGTATCACAAATGAAATCATATGGACTATGAACCACAGCTTTCATAGAAAACACACACCCTCTGTATACTCAGGGAAGTCAATGATTGCTATGCGCGAACACCATTAGCTCCCTTAGATCCTAATCTGAAGGACAACAGGTATGAGATGATCATCTAATTCTAACACTTGGCGACTGTCAGATTTGTAAGCAAGCTGTTGGTATTCAAAAAGACTGACTGGCCAGTAATGTAAGAGGCCTCTGAACTGGGCTGGTGACGGTGCAGGCTCAAATTCACAGTCATTCTCAGCAGTGATCCGTGCCAAGCGCAGGCAGGCTGTAACTTTTCTTAATCAGGCACAGACAACACGAGGCAGAAGCTGCAGTGTTTTGAAGATTTGTTTGGGAGGGCTGTGATGTGCAACAAGTTAGACACTGACCCCTTGAACTCCCTGCATAGCTGATCTAATCTCTGGTTTGCTCCACAAAGAGATTCAGATTTAGGACCTGACTGGGAGGGTCAGATGACTCATGTTTCTATGATCAGCCTGCATGACTATAAAGAGAGCAAATGGAGCCTTGTGCTTAGTGCCCAAGAATGAGAACAGCATTCAAACAGCACAGATAAAGTATTCTTAAAATGGGCCATGGCGAAAGCTGATTTGTTCAGTGTTAAATTTCTACCAGTAAAAGCAAGAAAACATTTGGCTCAACCAGACGTTTTCAAAGAAAATCTGCAGACAATGTAGCCATTTCACCTATGCCTACCAATCATAAAAGACCTTTCAACTCAGAAAAATAATCTTTGTATTTCATGCTGTTAGCCACCCTTCTCTGAAAAGAGGCAAAGGAATGACAGCCCTGCTGCGGAACAAAATGGAATTATCCCAGGGCATGTCGTTACAGGCTAGGCAGCTTCCCTCCTCTGCCCGTGTTTTTCCCCCTAAACGAAAACACTACACGTCAAGTCAATCTCCCTGTGGTCCAAACCAGCTGTCTCCACTCGCCTGGGCTCAAACACATGTGGATATTCAGGTTCTGCTGGTTAATTTGTAAGTATGTGCTTCAGACACATATGTGCTGACACAACTTTGACCACCATGTATCAAATTAACATAATTTATTGGGTAATAGATGCAAGTTGCTGTCTCTGCTTGACTTAACTACTGGTTGTTTAACAGTGAATTTTGTAGGCGAGTCTAAAGTTTGACACATGACACATTATCTGCAATATCACCAGGCTGCACTCTGTGTTAAATTCTAAATCAATCCCAATATTCAAAACAAAACTGTTTGTGCTATTGTCCAAGCAACAAGTCCTGAAGCCAAAACATCAGATTATCAATAGAACTACTAACATTTACGCCATCTGTAAAATCACTTCAATTTTTGTTAGTGTTATCAATATATCACTGTTGAATAGAATAATAATAATAGATACCTTTTAAAAAAAAGAAAAAAGATTATCAAGATCTACTGGGGTTTGAAAGACATAAATAGGGTTCAATAGTTTCCATGATCTTTAGAAACCTTGCAACCATGTCTGGCACAAATTGCTGAGTCCAAATTGAATACATTAAGATTTTTCCAAATGTATTCACTTTAGTTCTGTCTGGGTGAATTTCATAGATGACAGAAAATCACATTTAATCTATGTTTGTAAAAAAAATTGAGTTTTTTTTATAGGCGTATCACACAATTGAAAAGTATAACACTTTGAAGATGATCAAAGCATTTTCTCTGTACTCGGCCCTGAAAATGGTTTCAACTGTCTCCCTTTATCTCAAATCATGACGTTGCTGCTGCCCAAATTAACAACATTTGCAACAGACAAATCAATCTGCCTATGCATGAGGAGCCCATTATCTGGATGGGTATAAACAAGAAATTTTCAGCTGAAAAAAAATCATATTAGTATTGATTAAGCAATGCATAAATGAAAGAAGAATAAAGCCTTGGTCCCCCCCGGTTTGCGCCAACATGGAAAGACCTGTGTGCTGGAGTATGACCTTACCTCTCGGGCAATACTACTCAAGGCCTCATCCTCTGCTGAGAACCGATCTTTCAGAGGGGCGCGTTTTCTTCCAGAGCCTTGTGTCCCCATGTTGCCTCTGCAACTGTAGCTCCACCAGTGATTTGTAAGGTCAGGGAATACACAAAACAGTATGCAAATGCCTAGAGAAAAGGAAAAGAAACTCATTTTACATGTCTGTAAACAAAGACATGTTAGAACAATCTGACATATGCCTTGTCTCCACTTTCAACTACATTTCATTGTGTAGGCTTTATGCACCCTTATCTCACTAACAACCCACACACTTCCAATTCTGCAAACAGACAGACATGTATGGCATCTACAAAAGCTTCGGATAAACAGTTGTGGCTGACATGAACCAGCTTTAATGTGACATGCAGGACCAGTGCAACCTTATAAATCAGCATTTGAACATAACATTCCCACAAACAACAGCTAATGAGGATAACATGGGGAATAATAATATGAAATTATACATTTCAAAAAGATCTTAACCCTTGTCTTTTCACTGATACGTGTAGCATTAACAGCTGTTAGATGAGTATTTCTCGACATCAACATGATGGCATGTGTTGATGGACGTCCAGGCAATATCAGAGTTACAGAGCACACAGACAAAAGAGCCCTCTGGCTGGTGGAGACGGGGAAAACGCCTAGTTTAGGACCCATGCGAGGCATGAGCACTGCTTTAAGACGTTTCATGATATAAACCCCGTGGATCCAACATTCAAAATGACCAGTGTGACTGCCCCCGAAAGGCTGGCTAACAGGTCAATGAATTCAGACAATCCTTGATCAACTGGCTGAAGAAGTTACTGCTGGCTAACGTCAATCAACCAACTTCAGCTAACTTGTTGAGACATTAACGTTTACTCGGGCAGTTTTCCACCTACTAAGAAAGCTAACATTACTATCTCTATCATTGTTACTGTGCCCATTAGGGAAGAGAAATAGTAATTACCTTAGCTAGGTTAAGGCTAAAGTTACGCCAATGTAGTGCCCTGTTAGCGTTAGCTCGCTAATTATACTCACGTTAACGTTGACTAAGGTTAGCCAGCTCATTGGTAAGCTAACTTGGTGTGCTAACTAGCATTTCGCCCTCCCAAAATTCTCATTCAAAAGTTATCTATTTAGATTCTTACTCCTCTAAAGCTTGCGCTTCACAAACACGGGAACTATCCACACTTGTCCTTTACGTAGCAATGACCCCCAGCACGGACGACAACCCCTGGGAGCCCAGGCTCGCTGATCAGTTTAGCTGGGTGAGTTAGCTTGGATAGCCAGTGGGGCTAACCTCGACTCTCCTGAGAGGCAGACAGGGCAGACTGGCATTGATCCTCCCGTCAGATCTCACACCACAATATTACAACGTTACCTTCAAGTCACCTTTAAATAACCCGCAAAACCGCCGAGGTGTTGTCCCTTTTCTCCAACAGGTTTAGCGGAGAGCCACCCGGCTTCTGTTCACAGATCAGGAGTGTTTTTGTCCGCACTGACAGCTGTCATTAGTCCGCCTCTCCACCGCTCTCCACTGGCCTCCTCACCCACTTTCCACACACACACTGGGAGATTCAAAGTCCCGGATGTTGGGAAAAATTAGGGTGTGATGCTGCCTTCACGGGGCGTCAGACACATCAAATGTCAACTGCTGTAACCGACTGGAGAGAGCGGTTTTCCATCCACTGATACTTAATAGCTCCTGTATAACTACAGAGACTTTCCAGTATTTGGCTTTTAGGGACTGACAGCATGGAAACTGTTTAAACGAGTCATGACGCAAACTGCTGGTATTATTGTTATTACAAACATATTCTACTATAATACACAATTTCTGACTTATCAACAGTCTCCAGGACTCTCATTGCAAATATTGCCTAAAAAGAGTGTATTTTGAATAAGAAAAATAATTCCTACTTAAATGGTTTTTAGTCTTAATAACTTCAGAATCAAATATATAACAGTGTATATTGAATTTAGCAAAGTTACCAATTACCAATTATAAACACTATTTGAATTTTTCCCCCTCCTTTTTGTAAAGGTTATTTTTCCAATTAAGTAAAATTATGTACTTTGGCCTCAGATCCTTCCTCTTTTTGAAGAACTGCATAATGTTATACTGCGATTAAGCCGATTCTTTAATTTTACTTTACTTTTTATCTCAGAAAACTCGATATACTGTAGGTATACAGCATATAACAGACAAGTACATTAACAACTATTTTCAGCTATTCAAAATTTTTTTGATTTTATATATTAGATAACATTGCAACTTCCAGCACTGCTCCCAATAGACTGCACACCTCTATATCACTACATCTGTGCAACACTCTTTTTTATGTCAGTGTATTTATTCCAGATTCCATTCATGTGCAATAGTTCATATTTAATTCACCACGCAAGATCTAATTGCTTATCTCAATTCAAAGTCCTGTCTGTAGTGTATATACTGGCCATATATTTCGTATTCATATTCTCTTGTATATTTGTAGCTAATCTCGTGTAAATTTGTTAATACTTTTTTTTTTTTTTTTTTAGCTTGTTTCTATGGTTCATTTTTACTATTTAAGTGCTGCTGTCCTCCTTGTTGCTGTGCAATGCAATTACAACACAGCACCAGGCATATTTTGCAATACAGCTTGCAAAATATGCCTAGTTAATTTAATATATATATATAAATATAATATTTCATCACCTCGAATACGTGTGTGTGTGTGTGTGTGTGTGTGTATCTTTTCATGCCAGATCACTAGGGAAGAGAAACGTCACAGTAGTCCAATATAAATCGCCATTTTGTTTTTTGTGCACAAGGGGGCAGTAGCGGATAATATATTTTTGTGTGCTGGTGAGATGTATCATGCATTATGTAGTTTACACCACATTTAATGGACATGCCTAAAGGTAGACTTGCGTTTCAACCATCAAAATAAATCACCTAATCCAATGTGGACCGCAGGTTCCCTGAAAATGTGGTTGCAAAGATTTTATTGTTCTGCATACTTTAATTAAGTTGAAACAGCCAAAGTAATCTGTTATATAGAGTATGGTAGCAAATTAAAAAAGTAGAGTGACATAGTTAAACATAATGACAAGATCAAAAATAGCGAATAGCACTTTTTCATGGTACAACCACATTTATACAGCACACCGAAATAACTTAACAACTAATAACTGAGTAATGTCGTCAGTAGTACATGCATAGATCATTTGTTTTACATTTAGTTTTTAGGTTGTAGAGCACCTGCAAGGGAGATTTTCATTCAGAAGCCCTCCAGGACCTGTATGGGACTCCCTTAATTGACATCCATAACACAGGTTGCATACAAGTAAACACACACACACACACACACACACACACACACACACACACACACACACACACACACACACACACACACGGATACTGTATTATTCTCCCTCATTCCAGGAGGCTAATTACTGTTTTGTCTCTGATCACCCCTCTCTGTTCGCTGCCGTGCAGACAGGGTTTACTTGAGTCTTAACCCAAAGACACCATCAGCCATACAGTCTCCACACTCCCACTCCTGGTAAACTTTCCATGTAGTCATCATTTTCTGCACTAATTAACCACCAAAGTCATCATGATAAAGGTTCACATCTGAATAGACAACAGATGCATAAAACTGGATTCAGTTGTGCCGCTCTTGATCAAAGTGTAATAACAGTAATTACGACTCTATTTCTTTTTCAATTGCAGTGCTGACAGAACAGATAGTTTGCATATGAGAATAGAAAAGAAAAAAATCTATTATTATCCATAACATTATGAAGTCTGCTCTTTAGAAAACTGGTACTGCTGGCTTTGTTCAGACCTGTAACATTGTGGTTCACTGTAACAAAATAAAGAACCGTGTGATTTGGGACTTGAATTGCCTAAAGTAAAGCCTGCCTGCTTAAAGAAAACAAAACATGTGTGATTGTTGGACAAGCCGTAGGTGGAAGTAGTGGAGAAAAACAGAAGGTTTAAAGGCGGCCAGACAGTGCTTAAGTGTGTTTGTCTAGTTATATGGTCCTTTTAACTCATAAACACTCAAACTCTGGGCTTGTTTTCCTGAGACAGACATGCACTCAGCTGCACTAAAACTGAAAATGTCTTTCCCTTTAGTGTCTTCTTTTCCCTTTGTCAGTGCTCTCCTCATCTGTTACTCTCACCATGTAAACATTGTGATACAGCATGTGTTTTTGTGTGTGCTTGAGGGTGGATTTGTATAATTTTGGATGGCATGCACCACCAGTGGGTGATCAGCGGTTGGAGGCACCTCCCACTGCGCTAACAGGGCTGGCTGAATTGTTAACTGGTCTCTCTTTAAGCCTGACTCTCCACAGAAAAAGAGTAGAAACCATGGAGCCCCAACTTGTAATTACCCCATGGAGGGCAATGCTGCTCCCTCACTCCATCTCCTCTGGAGCCCTTTGAAGATGCCCCTTAGGGAGTTGGTTGTAATCAGGACACATGACTCATTGATTACTCCTTTGCAGTCTTCCAGGAACACAGCACAAGGAGAGGACTCAGCAGGGGGAGGGTAGTCCCCTTGGACTGTGCAGATAGACCGGAGGTGCAGATGCAGGATGGACAGCACATTCTGGGTCTAAGACACAAATTAGATGCTATAAAGAATCGGATGTGCATTGTTTTTCTGGTGGTTAGCTCAGTTGGTCTGTTAAAGTGGCTATTCATTACTGTCTGGAGCAAAGATGAGCAAACATATGCTGAGGAAGGCCATGAGTCTGCGGGTTTTAAATCCAGCCGAACTCATTAGTACACCTATTAGTGCGATGTCGGCCAGGGAGAGCAGGAACTAATCAGTGACTGCATCTGGTTTAATGGCTGGTTTAAATAAAACCCATATATTATCCAATATGGACAAGACGTAGCAGTCGTATATAGTGTAAAACACTTCCATTTATATACAGTATGTTGTACATGATAATGCAATGTTTGTGTATTTTGTCTTACATAATTATGGCTTGCATGATATACATTTAATACAAAATACTTATGTTATAATTTGTGCATGCCACTTTAATACCACATAATTATAGGCTGAACCCGCAGAAGGTAGTTTTGCAAATAATCTGTTTAAAACTGGCCATACTACACAAAATGAGTTCTCATAGCTTTCCATGGGAAATGGTTGCTTGTACCTGAAACATGCAATTAGTCACATAACCTGTACTTTTGCTGCCATCTCTTCCAGTATATCATTTTCCCCTATTGTACTCAGTTAAGTGTCCTAAAAGAACATGACTGAATGCTTTAACGGTTGTGAAGAATAAAGAGTTATGGTGTATGGTGACAACAACACAGTTATCTTGTGTGAAACAAAAGGCCTATGCAAAGTTTTATCTCCATAGCAGCACAGGCAATAGATTCTTAGAGGATGCTTCGTTTAGCATTGAGAAAGACATCTCTGGTAAACAGAATGGGCAAAGCAAGTAGACCATAAAAAAGATCATAAAAGATGTCTTTTGATGTTTCTGGGCTTGCACTCTGGACACCTGTGGGGTTGAACTCGATGACTGGCTGTCCTATGTTAACATGTTGACTAGAGGTAATTGGGTCATTACTTGTCAAGAAACTGAATTAAAGCCTGAGGCAAGGCTTAAAGCACTGAAAATGTGAATTAATTGCACTGTGCAGGAATAAAAATGCATGTGCAGATTTAACAATTTCTCACGTAACCACCAGTTTTTAGATAAAATAAAAATACTCAGAACATGTTTTGATCCATCGAGGCTTTGTTTGTGCAATTTTGTCTCTTGGAAAATATTTGCCTCTGCCTCCGCTCTCACAGATAGAATAATACAAGTTTTATCTGTTATCTGTCATAAATGATATACTGTCGGCTGGTTTCTATTTGTATTGAATTGTTGTTTGGCAGTCGAGCGTTGCGGATGTCTTGGTTTTCTCCCACAGGTCTGCGGCTGATGCCTCCTGTCTTCAATGGGAGAGTATTAGTGATGTGGGGTGTGTCGTCCAGGCCTGTTCAGATGGCAAAACAAGAATCAGAGGAGCGTGGAGCTCCACACACACCCAAGTCATTGTTGATGACCACACCAGAACAACAGTAGTCTTGGAACAGCAGAAAAGGCCTGCAGCAGGGAAAGTTCAAAAGCCAATGGAGGAATGTTGTCCACTTACCAGAGGCTTGTAAAGAGTCTCATTGGCCACATTGTGCCTTTATCTTGTCAAAGATGAGGACCTTTGTCCTGCAGATGATATGTTAGCATATTTCCTCTGCTTGCCTACTTGTTTGTCCCCATTCATATTGTGATTGCTGGATGATAACATTGCAAGCATTCACAGTTTTTGTGTAAAAAGCAAATCATAAATAAGACAACTGTCATGCAGATAGCGGCTGTATGCGTTTGCCTTGTGTATTTGTGTGTCTTCGTCTGCACCTGTGTGTTTTGTGGGATCTTAAATGATTAGTATTGTTGAGCACAGCAGCCTTTTAAAGGTCTATAATTCCTTATTTGCCTACATTTAGCATCTTCTCCTGCCTGTTATAAAGAGAATGGTAAGCCTAATCAGGGTCTTCTTTGGGGGTGGACTGGGCTTATTTGCCAATTGACATTTGGTGAAAGGGTGTTAGATGAAAAAGGCACCTCACACCATGAGGTAGAGGCCTCACACCCAAGCTCATTTCAGACATGTTGTGTTTGTGTGTAAAGAGGAACTTGTGTTTGATTGTAAAGAGGGCCTTGTTTTACCGCTGTCTGCTTCAGAACACAGCACACTCTCTCTGAGCTGTGTGAAGTGTGTTGATCCGTGCACATGCACTTTTATTAGGAAAAATATTTTTACATAAGTAAATGAAGCCTAGATAAATTGGCTTATTTGCTTCTTTTTTCCTTGTTTCAACAGCATAATGGATCTAATTACATGTTGATAACCTGTACCTGTTATCTTAGCATTATCATTAGAATAGTTCAGACTGATTGCCTTGCTCACCCTGTAATTACTTTAGTGGGTCAACAAGAGGAGAGCATTTATGCATTATTGATAAGTACGGATCATTTAGCTTTTGCATTGAATATGCATATGAACTGCAAGGCTCTGTATTAAATGTCTGTAATAAAATCAAAAAGCTTTCTTCAACTGATTTAATACATCATTATTCTGAGTTATGGTTTTCAATAAAGACAGTGCAAATATCAGTTTCCTTTTTAAGTTCATTTTGAAGATGATAAATTGTAATAGGCTATGGTCACTGGTCCTCCTATTCCAGCACATTTAGACTGACGGCAAATCAAGTTAAATTCACTGGTTTTGTTGTGTAGCCTGAGGCCAATAAAGCTCGATCCTCCCTTGCATCACGCTATAAAGCCTCGACAATACTCATACACTTTATAATGACTAGGCATTTCTGAGGTGACTCCAATTTGAAGCGCTTGCTTTTCAGACCACTTTGTAAAGTAAAGTAGAAAGAGAGCCAGAGCAGAAAGACTGAACAACATGATGAGAATGACAGGCCCTGGACAGTGGAGAAGTTAATGGGTCTGAATCTAAGCCCCTCATTAGACAGCAGGCTCATCCAGGGAGGGAGGATGGGACTCTGCAGGAGGCTGCAATGTCAGATTTGCTATGAGGAAATGGCAGAGCACTTGGAATGTGTAGTGAAGTAAAAGTCAGCTGACTCTTTGAACTGATATTCTCTCTGTTCAGTGAACACTCCATGGGTTGGAAAATACTTTCCATGTACATTTGAGTTTCATTGTAACTGATGCATTTGGATCAATCCAGCAGCACCTGCTGGTGTGAAAAGTCGGGGGATCGCCAAAGCTGATAGGCTTTATCCTCTGGAGAACATGAAGGTTGCAAATCCAATAGTTGTTCAGACTGAACAAACAGCAGAACTGACCAATGTTGCTGTTGCATGATTGCTGATACATGCTAGTGGAAAATGTATCTGTGTAATACCGGTAAACAAAATGCAAACCGCTGTCACAATTCTGCAATGATACAAAACAGATAAACTGAAGGCATTGTCTTTTTAGTCTACCAACCAACTTTTAGATAAGTGAAGAGCAATTTAATTAAAATGGTAAAATTATAATCCTTTGCAGTCAGTAACTTATTGTTGTTTAATTCAAATGATCACTTCCTGCATGGTAAGAATTTCTTCTCCAGTGAGAGTTAACAACCCACCATATTGGCTCATGTGTTAAGAAACAGTAAAGATCTTTTCATCAACAGGGGAACAGGCTTCCCCTTTCATTATGCTAAACACCAGCACATATCACTTCTTAATTGAGCTACTGTTTACAATAGGTGATTGATGGCAATTATTCCCCTGGCACCACTCCAGAAAGCTTATATCGGTACATTAAACATTTACAGTGGTCCATTACTGGTGCATATGTGTGCTTGGTGAAAAGGAACAATGTTTGGGAATTGATCTCACAGCTGGAAAAGCCCCTTGCACTCCCAACCCAGATTGCACTTGGCTGTAATCACCGATGTCAGGCTAAAACGGGTCAGATCGCTGTCCTCTGACTCTTACTGAGATCCTTCTATAAATACAGTCTGGTTTCCTGGTTTACAAATCCACTTATGGCCCAGAGGAGATGTCCTAACCTCTGCGTAAGAATGTGCCAAATGTTGAGTCCTGTCCACTGATGCGATGGGTGAGGTAAGAAGGGAGGAAGGGTGAGAGTGGAGAGGATGTCTGTCATTAGCATTCTAGCCAATACGATGGAAAAGTGACATAACGGCTCAGTCCTTGCGCACTGTTGTCATCTCAGATTAGCTTCCCTTCTCTGCCTGTGTGAGTTGTTCCTCCATAGAGGATCCAAAGTCTTCACTGCTGCCATTGTGGAGACCAGCATCCTGTGCCTCACTGCAGGATTGCCCAAGACGCTTGGTAAACACAGGGAAAACAAAGCCCCTAAATACATCCCTGCTGTGTTTGGAGGACTGCCATGACAACACATAGTGGATCTCCTGGAGAGCCAGAGTGTTTGTTAGGTGGATACACACTGAGATATGCCCAAGCGGTGCCCTTCTGTGTGAGGACGTGCAGCTTTAGCTTATGCACTGTCTGTCACACCACCAAAAATAAGAAGCTTCTCACTGCAGGGACACAGAATTTGTTTGAGACAGGAATCCACTCTTGGCTCTCACAGCATGCCTGGTTCTGAAGGAATGTCAGGATAAAAATCTCAACTAAATGTAAACACTCTAATCTACTCCACGGATCTTTACACTGGAGTCTTGAGATAAGGCTTGGAGAACTGCTCTGTGGTTTTTTCCTGCGGCGTACCTGCTCTGGTCTTTATGTCGCATGGCTGAGGATCTCCAGACAAGCTTTAGATTAGCCCCTCTCTCTCCAGAAACAACTGTCAAGACTAATCTGCTCTGTAAGGTCATCTGGACGCCAGATCCACACAGGGCCGGCATCAAAGCTGGACTCTCTCCAAAACTGTCTACCTCATCTTTCTCATTCTTTTCATCCTTTTTGCTTTTGGCTTTAATAGCTCCAATGACCAGAGAGGAGGAAATCCACATCCATATGCACATCCTGCAGAGGATGTCTTGGCTGTCATCGATCCCACTGAGGCAGGATATGCTTTTGGTGGAGAGAGCATTGGAAAGGGATGTGCATTGATCCAACTAAAGCACGCCCGGCACTGATCAATAGCATCAATCTGCTAAGGAGCCATGAGTGTCGTGGTGTCAAACTGTACTAAATGAGGGCCGACGACTGCTGGGAGCAGCCTGACGGGAGCCTCTGCGGCCTTTGTCACCCTATCTGCCATCTTTTGTTTTATTTATTTAATGATTATGGCTTTTGTTAAGTGGCGCCATGAGGTAGCAAGACGACATAATCCTAACACAGGTCATATTGTACAGACTTCCCACGGAAAATATGATAATTGTTGTTTTGAACCGTGACATCTCACTTACACTGTTTGCACTTTAGCTGAAAGTACTCAGTCTCAGTTTGCTTAATATGTTTTAAATGTTCTGACTCCCACACTTGCGGCACTTTGTACTAAAGAGTGTTTTATGGCTCTCCACCCTTTGTGCTGCTTTTATCAATGCCATATACTGTACTGTACATTTTCTATTAATAAACCTGTCATGCAGAACGCTGATTCCATCAATTAACCTCTTTTCTGTGGACTGTGCAGATAGTCAAGGCTATCACTGTGAGCTGAGCACATGGTTAACTGAAGTTAGATAGAGTTTCAGGCTTGCTTTGATGTTAAAACTTGACCTCATCAGGATACGTGTAAAAACACACTCAAACACTCATATCATCTACTCTCCAAGGGAATCGTGTTTTGATACAAGTGAACTTCATCTGTTTTCATTTTAACCCCCCGCCCCCCAAAAAATGATAGATCGCATCTCAGTTGCAGTCCTTCTCTGAGATTCTCTAAATCCTCTCTCCTTCATGTGCAAATCCCTCAACAAACTGGCCTAGAGTGTCACCCTGGGTTGTCCTGTTCAAAGGAACTCTGGGGTCAAACCTGCCAGGTCAACCTCTCTCAAAGTGACAGAGTTTACCCCCGAACTCTCCCCCTCTTTCTCTAAAAACACATGGGGCCCCAGATAGACCGTCATCCCTCCTTACACTGCAGGCTTGTGGTGATTTACTGCCTCGGTACACAGCCCATATAAACATATCATCCACATGTCATCATCCAGGCCTCTGGGGGGACTTTTCACAGAACTGTGGTCCAGATTTGGAAGATTTATCCGCATCTTTGTTGTTAACATGATGAAACATTATCCACGGCCAGCTTGTGATAGGATTTCTTCAGAAGTCCCTTCATCTTTGCCACCAGAACATAGATCAAAATACTAATCTCGGTTTATCTTGAAGCACATTCACTGTCAGGTGTTAATGTTTATCTTAAGAGCCATAAAGGGAAGTTCAGTTGCCACCCTTTTAACATATATATGCCAGGAAGCGGTGGTGCTAACAGTCAGGGGCAGATAAAGGAAGGCTTGCCATATGTTGCCTTTGGGTATCACTGAAAAAACACACTGTCCATCCTTTGAAAATCAACATAATTAATGAAATAATAGTATTTTGCATTGCCATCCGTGGATAAATCCTTTCTTAATACCTCTCACCCCTGCTCACAACAAGATTCTTTTCTTGTCTGCAAGCCTTCCCCTTCAACTTTCCCTAATACCCCAGTACAAAGGGTTAAGGCCAGCCCTCCCCCGTCAGTTGCTTTTGTGTCATGTTTCAAAGACCCATTCATCAGTATAACATACACAAATGACAATACCATGCATCATTTCAAACTTTTGCCCTCTTCAGCTTGAAATTATCAAGTTTCACATGACATATAACTCCAAATATTTTGGTGTAAACTATCCCTCCCAGATCACTGTATTTGCGTGCCAGTCCTCATTTTAATGTGTTGAATCATACATGCCTCATAAGCCATGGATGCTTTTATACCAATTATCATAAACTAAACCGGTTTGGGTTAGTCTGATGGTGACAGCAATTTGAACCTGTCCATTCTCAATGTGTTTCCTATAGGTGCAGAGACTTAATACCGCATGAAGGATCAGTCTGTTCCTTGCATGACCCCTGACCCCTGCCCAAATCAGTCCAGAGACAAGACCTCAGGGTGTCCCGCAATGTGTTAGTGGAACCGGCTGAAATTACATGTATCTGTTTCACAGTTTGTTTGCTTTTCTTTCTTGAGTTTTGCCTAGGAAGAAAAAAACAGCCAAGTAGAAACTAATGCAAAACAGCATTATGGAAAAGAGATCTGCTGTACTATAATTCTGAGACAGGGTGTGTTGAGGAAAGAGCCTTATTATCTTCCACAATTTCTCACTGTTGGATCCTTTCCATTGCACCTGCGAGCTGGGGCCTGTCTCAGATGGGGGAGCGCAACCTAACCACTAACTATACCTGGGAGACAAAGGCAAACAAACCAAACAGCAAACTACTGACCCCAAGGAAATGCCACAGTTTGCCCCATAACAAGCAATTTCCCCCCCAGCTGAATAACATTTAATTGGGCTGTCTGGCATGCTTTGGAAAAATGAATGTGCATGTCTGATTTTTTTCATGTTCATTTAGATAATTATTTCCTCATATCATGAAGAAGCAATTAACATAATAGTTTAAAAAGGGAAATCGTGCAAGTGAAACAGGAGGACGAAGGGCCATAAAACTGTGAACTCACCAAACGGGTTTTGTGGTAATAAAATTAATAGAATATTGACTCTTTAAGACGTGCCAGCTGAGGCCATCTTTAACCACATGCACTGCAAAGAGACAAGCAGGAGTCTTTGCCAGCTTAACGTTTAAAACATTTTTTATAGGTGTTAGACTAGAGTCCATTAGGCTCTGAGCTGTAGGAAGCCCCGGCTTTCAAGAGGCCATTGTGAACACACACCCAACGGGTTTATGGCATCTTGTAGAAGGAGAGCAGTCACACGTGAAGGGCAGACAAATAGTGTGGAGTCAATAAGTAGAGAGAGCTGGAAAGTGACGATAAAACACTCGGCTAGCTCTGTAGTTCAAAATACATGCATCTATACACATAAATGCTGTGGACACTAAGGTTCAAGTTTTAGGAGGCCAAAAGTGGATGAAGAGTAAAAGGGGAATTGACATGTTGGTCAGTGAGGGACTTGTAAGTGGCCATATGGGAGCAGCAAGGAGGGTGCTGGGGAGGGAGGGAGGTACCTGTGGGGTCCCATGTTCTCCTGTCACTCTAATCTTATCAGGGGGCCTGACCAAGAGGAGGACCAGCTGTCACTCTCGCCGCTCTTTTGATGTCCTCCTTCAGAGCCCACAGACACACACCACTTCAGAAGACTCAAGGCTTGTTTTTGTTCATAATGAGGACTGGTGGCTTTGTCGCGGAGCCAGTTGACAAAACCCCACAGTAGAAAAAAAGCGAGATAAAGCAAGATAGTTACAGCTCTCTGAGGATATGTGGGGCCAGGGCGGTTCAATTTAGTTGTTTAGAGCCTGAGGCTTGACAAAAGAGAGGCAGCCCTCTGAGCTGACACAGGACATCCTGCTCATAAAACAGCCAGGACGTCCTCACAGAGACACTGATAAAAGAGGAAACGCCATGTATTCATTTGAAGCGACTTCACAAATGCACTTGCCGCTGTTCCTCTCGAGCTCGTGCCTTCTTCCGAAAATTGCACACTTTGGGTGGAATCCCCGTAAGCTACATGGCGATTGTGGAGTAATTATTTTTGCCTACCCAAGCACGAAAGCTCGTTCAAAGAGTCGACTAGACTGCTTTTGTGAAGTTAGAGGCTTAGAGGAAGCAGCACAAACATGTTTCAGCCAAATAGGAGTAAATTTACGTATTTGGAGGATTGCTGGATTACTACTCTTATTTTTTCAGATCCCACTCATTTGTATAATCTTGTGGCTCGACTGTTTTTGGTTGAGAGGACACGTGTGCCTCCTGCTTTCTGCACTCCCTGCTTTCTTAACCATATCCATAGACAGCCAGCACTCACATGAACAATACAACAGTGACTGTGATGCTTTAGGGATGACAATATCTATCTATCTATCTATCTATATAAATAAATATATATATATATATATATATGTATGTGTGTGTGTGTGTGTGTGTGTGTGTGTGTGTGTGTGTGTGTGTTTGCTGTGGCTCTGACCTGAGGTTGGT
This sequence comes from Centropyge bicolor, assembly GCA_037975185.1. Classification (NCBI taxonomy): domain Eukaryota; kingdom Metazoa; phylum Chordata; class Actinopteri; family Pomacanthidae; genus Centropyge; species Centropyge bicolor. The sequence continues at coordinate 9,724,105 of JBBMOC010000007.1, read as the reverse complement.
GGTGTTGAGTAGGTACAGTTTGGTGTGATGCTGGATCAGAGTCCACTGGGGGTTGACGCAGCCCACAAACGAGTGGTTCTGCAGCATTTCTTGAAGACCTGGGGAAAATATGTGCATAATAAAAAAAAGGAAAATTGTGTCGACAAGTTAAGAAAATAAGCCTTTTTGATCTATTTGGAGTTGTAGACGGTTCAAATAAATACGAGAAAGCTGAGATCTATATATATCTATATCTATATATATCTATATGTGTGTGTGTGTGTGTGTGTGTGTGTGTCTGTCTGTCTGTCTGTCTGTGTGTGTGTGTGTGTGTGTGTGTGTGCAGGCATTCCTGGTCCCCAGAGGATGAGTCCTAACACTTAAGTCTTGAGTGATCCACTGACCCTTCCACCAGCACCACTTTGAGGTCAACATTTGAAGCTTTTTAGCGAAATATTTCAACGACTGATTGGATGGATTTTCATGGTATTTTGTCCAGGCATTCATTTTCCTGTAATTTCCTGTAATAACTCAAATGTAATAACAATTCAAATTTGGTCAATACTTTGACCTATGACCAAATACCTGTAATACCTGTGCTTTGCATTTAATATTAATTTGGAAATGTTAGCAAAATGTTAGCTACCTCACTAAACTAAGATGGTGAACACAGTTAACATATACTTATAAAACATCATTAATTCAGCATTATCACAGTGAGCATGTTATATATGTTGGTATATCCTCACATAGCTGCGTGGCTTTGGACTCTTAGCCTTAATGTAAAGTTCAAATCTTAAATGGTATTCAGAATATGCAAATAATATAAAGAATCATGTCACAAACTTTATTATTTGACATACAAAATGTTTTGATAACACACCCCAGTGGATTAAAACAAACATTATTATTTTTACTTTCATGAGTAATTACAGGACATGATATAGCACACTGTAGTTCAATTATCTGTCCCCAAATATTAGTCAAAGTAAGTAACTGATGTTGGCCTCAAAAGCTAAAGCCGGAAGACTCCTTCACTTGCATGCACAGGGATTTCTCTGTGCCGCAGACAATTGCTTGGCAGGGGCGAACACGCTCACAAAGCCCTCTGTTACTGTGAGTGCATGCTCTCCATACACTGCGAACTTTTGAACCACCTCTTGACCACAGCTTGAAGGGACTTGAGACAATGGTTAGTAAACACACTGGAGTGAATGAAGGGATTAGGTATTAAATGACAGGATGTGCTTAAAGAGGAGCAGGTGGTAGTTGAGGAAGGACCAGCGAAGCCTCGCAGGAGAGGAACATCATGCATCTCCTTGTGGCTTTTTTTCCTCCATTTTCTCCATCTTCATGCTCTGTCTCTGTCGCTCTCGATCTTTCACACTTGTCTCCAGTATCTCATCTCTTCCTGCTCATTTCCCTCGCTTTCGATCTCCTCATCTCCCCGTTCTCTATCTCTATTGTCCTCTTCTACACAACCAGAGGAGCCTGCTCCTTAACTCAGGCCTCAGACAATTGACATTCATGAGGTTGGACATTCCGGTCCAGCCCCATTCATATGTACAGTAAGCAAAGGGACAAAAGCCACCTCACACACCCATCCCCCCCATGCAAAGTTTCACAGAGAAGCTGGGTGAATCTCAGTTGTTTCACTACAGATGAAGCTCCTACATTGTTGGTGTATACAATGTAAGATTACACCTTGCAACATAGAATCCACAAAACTAGTCTGTAGTTGCTGACGTTTGTTACTGAGTCAGTACTGAAATTTAACCTATCCCTTTTCATATTTTTCAGCTGATATTACAGCTAACAAAGTTCTGAACAAAACCTGCAATACAGTTTTCACAATTCTGTGCAGAAAAGTTTTTACATGTTTCGAGCTAAATGTGCCAATGGCTGAATTTGTCTGTGACTTCATATGTTTTCATGGGCAGATCTGCTAAAGCTAAAAATAATCCTTCTTGCTTCGCAGGACCCCGGAAAAGCATGACCTCCTCTGTGTTTCCAGGGGTGCATTGTGGGTAGGAGTGGAAAGCTCCTCTCATCGGGGTGGTAATGAGTTTCTGAGCTCCCACTTGTCAACAGAGTAAATCCACAGCTTATATCCGAGGCCCACCGTCACCAAGAACATGTGGTGGAAAATATGTAAGACAGACATAAAGATATACTGTAAAATGACTACAAGTTAAGCAAAAACAACAACAACAACAAAAAAAAACAGAGTACTACATGCTGCAACAGAAATATGCTGAAACAGCTATGATGGAGAGAGAAAACCCAGACAGCTTGATGGGGTATTATGAGTTTGAGTGTGGAGACAGACTGGGAAGGGCTGGTGCGTGTTGGGTTTTGGGATTACCTCATGCACACCTAAGAAGACAGCCTCTCCTGCAACTGTGACCTAATGTGAACCAAGTCAAAGTTGAATAAACACCTGTCTGTAACACACCCTGTGCCATTTTTACCCAATATTTTTCTTGTTTCATTGACGTTACAGTGTCTCGACTGAACAATGCTGGATTCGATATTTGGATACATTTTGATGATCCCTTTTGGCTTACTCTAGATATAGAGACCTGAATGAAATGTTAATCAAACAAGATGCGTGTTAACAGAAGAAAACAGGAGTACCGTGACCTGATGTGTAATAAGATCACTGTCCAAAGCAGCTCAGAGGCGTACTTTCACTGCATTACCTCAGTGTTTACCTGTCCCAGTACTCAGCGTAGTTTGGCATGACATTTCCACCTATTTATAGCTCACTGGACGTTGACAATGTCCTACTGCAGTCTGATTTAGAAAGCACATGTGAAGAATGCTGGGTGTGAGTGTGAAGTCAATAATGAGTTATTTTCATTTTGCTGCTTAAACCATGAACTTTAAGTACCTGTATTGCTTTGATATATGGTAAAAGTACTATGGTAAAAGTAAAAAAAAAAAGGTAAACTAAACTGTATTCATGGCTCTCTAACCATGTGAAAAAGTCATCAGGTTTCTGTCTTTGTGATGGTTAAAAGACCTCAGTCAAGACCTTTTATCAGCAGGTGTGCTGAAGGTGTATGATCTTGATTTGATGCAACCGTTTGCCCATGTGTTCCCATGTATATGATATCAAAGCCAGAGCACTTCTGTGTAATGAGATCCCACACGACATCTGTAGTCCTTCAGTATGACTTGACAGCCACCCATAGGGAATATTTTATAACACACCCCCTGCACTTAACTTTAAACCCTATAAAATATCATGACTTAATCTTTTTTGCAGGTGCACCTGTACACCTGCTGCACAGGTTGCTGCTTTCAAATCAACCCCTTGAGGTTTCATTCCCAAGCCAAATTATCTTTATCCAGCATCCAATTACAGTATGTAGTTGTTAAAGCACTGATTCTGCAAAATACAAAACAAAACATCCCACATATTGGTATTGAAAACAACAAACTTTAGCAGAATGGGGGCTTGCAGTGGACAGGTGGGCTTACCTTCTTACAACAGACTCAAACAATGAGTCAATAGAAAGTAAACGACAGACATGTTGAACATAAAAAAAGACAAGCCCAGAGACAGCGAGGGTACAAAAAGGCCCCTGACCTCTCCATTGTGGGGTGATGTGGCCTCAGAGATGAGTCGGCTCTACAGCTGGAAAGGTCAGCAAGCGCACAAGGTCAAGCCGACACGGTCCTGCTATACGCAACATCAAAGACAAGTCCAGCGCCTGTCATGCTCCCTCTGAGCCGGCCTGAAAACAGCAGCACTAATCCCACTGACCACTCGCTCTCGCTCCTGTGAACAGGACAGAGGTCAGCTGGATGTACAAATCCTCATAAGTTGATTCAATTGTAGCAACTTGCTAGGCTTCAAATGCTATCTTTGAAGTGCAGCGGGGTTTTTGCCCTTTAGACCTGTCCTGTGTTTGATGAATAGAAAAACGAACGCTGCTGAATAAACATGTTCCCTTTAATGAGCACTTTTATTCAAAGAATCATGCCTTTTATTCTTTGAAAGCAAACCCAACATTTCTAGTTAAAGGAGAGAAAAAGAAAGAAATGAATGATCCCCACGTCTTAAAAATAATGGTCTCTACAGTGATTAAATCTGCAGGGAACACAACTTCAAAGGGAAATTTGATGAAACGCTGAAAATGTTTGTCGGCCCTATAAGCTTCTTAGTCGGGAACTCTAAGGTCACAGTGGCTGCCTAATGGGAGAAAACATAATTACGTATGACCACGGGAGAGAGTGCCGATGTTTGGGAGGCCAGGCGCTGGACTGCTTACCTTCTTGAGTGCCCTTTTGCTCACCTCATCTTTGAAAGGATTTTAATGGAAAGATATCAAGGCAGATTTTGGAAATGAGATTATTGGGCAACTCTGTGCAGCTGCCCACTGTCTAATCTCCTCTTGACAGCTCAGAAATGAGGAGCCTCTTATCATCTGTCATTCCTTCTAAATCCCATGTGCCCCTTGACATATACACCAACTGTTTTAAAACCTCAGGTCCCTCCTCAGAAACCTGAGCTTCGACTATCACCATCTTAATGTCTGTTTGTGAAATCGTAGGAGCGTGACTGCGTGTTTCAGTACTTTAGTGTAAGCATGTTTGCTTACATTTAAATGACTGGGCCTGATAAGTTTCACCCTCTAATTAAACACGACTGTCTGGGTTGATTGTTGAAGCTGCAACTTATTAAACCAACAGCTGGGCAGAATCAGGAAACCAGATAAGGAGTCGTTAGCACTATCTGTGCTAAATTGGTCAGCCTCAGTGGGACGTTTGTAGGGATTAAGTGGAGATTTTTTCAGCATGTGTGATAAATAGTCACCAGAGGAAGACAGAAGTTGACAGATGAGAAGTTGCATGAAAGAAAGTTGGGCTCTATTAACACTTAAGTTTAATCAGCGAATGGACAGTGAATCCAAAATATATTAAATAAGTTGATTCTAATAAGATAAATATGAATAGTTATAATCAATTAACACACAAAAAACAATCATTTTCAAAAAGAAGTGTAAAAAGATTGTTTTTATTTTTCAGGTACATATAATTATGAGACAGAAATGCCCATGAAATTGTCAAATGCAGCAACATGCTATGAGAAACTTTAATTGCAACATAAATATCTACAAATTAAGTGTAAGTGTAATAATTGTGTTATACATGTTTTATACAATCCACCATTTTGTACAGTTTCAGGTTCAACCATTGTAAATTCTTAACATTTTTTTTTGTTTTAACAAAACTATCAGTGCACAAATGCAGTCCAGCTTAATTGCTGCTGCTCAGTGATGATTAAGGGTGTTTTGCTGGATCATGCCAAACAGATTTGAAAGCATTTCCCACAGATCTCTGTGTTTTCTACCTTGGCTACACCAGGGTCATGACCTTCAGGGAGGCAGGCTGGAACCGACGAATCTTCTTCTTCAGGGCTCGGGAAGCTTTGATGCGGCAGGCTGATGGCTCGGGGCGTGGGAGCTGCTGGAGGGGCAATCCAGCGGCGGTGGGCCCCAGAGCTGCCTCAGCCCACACCAGACCCCTGTCCTCCCCCTGGCTGTCCACCTGGTCCTCCTCGTCCAGGGACAGGCTGCTGTCAGAGTCCGAGAATGACTGGAAGCTCTGGCTGGATTCGCTATCTCCGAAGCGATTGGTGGTGTTATCACTCATCTCCCCCTCGCTGCTTTCAGCAATGGTGGAGTGAAACAGTGAGGCGCATTCGGCCGAATACTCAGACTCACATCTGGGTGGGTAGTGGCTAGACATGTGAAAGGGTGCTGGGGGGTATCGGGCATTAAGATTGTGGAGGAAAGAATTAGAGGAAATGGAGGTTGGGAAGGAGCGAGGAGCTCCTATCCACTGGCCTGGCTTGGCACTCACACTGCGGACCATCTGCCTACTCCCTGGTGCCTGAACAAGGGGATCTTTTGACCTCTGACGCGGAGCACACGAGGCCTGGAACATCTCCACCTCGGATGGCCATTTGGCAGCCCCCTGCTTCCTCTTCCTCTGCTCAGCAGGCTGCTCATACTCCACACTCTGCAGTCTGCGGCTTTTGCTGGACTTAACGGCAGGGATGGGATGTGGCTTAGGATGGACCTTGTGGGTGTACATGACTCCCGGGCTATAGTGGCTGGAGTCTGAGCCTGAGCCCTGTCTGCGCTCCTCTGTGTGACAGGTGGTACATTTCTGGTTCACTTTTCCTTTCCCTGATCTTCTCTGTTCCCCCTTGGTTCCACCACTGGCCTCTCGGGTCCTTTCACCGGAGGAGTAGCCATGTTGCTGCCTCATCTGTCGAGGCTTCTCGCTGTTTTTTCTTCTCAGTTTCACAGCTTTGGTTTTACGGTCTGCCTGTCTCACCTTGACCCTCTGTGATCCAGCAGGGACAAATTTGGCATGGACAAACTCAGGGGAGGCTGTGTGACCAGTGTGAACCTCAAAGCCTTGACACTCCTCTGTGCTGGAGCTGTGGGCCATCACTGATCTTTGCCTTTGGCTGCTCCTCTCATGTGGCCTTGACTCTGCATTGTCCCCACATCTTTTCTCTGAACTGCCTCTTGATACACTGCCATACTCTCCTTGGAGCTTATCATTCTTTCTCAGGGTTGAAGTGGTAACCTCATCAGAGCTGTACTCCCTCATGGCAGTAGGACAGGAGTATCTGTATGGAACCTCTGGGGCTCTCACTGACTGTTTGTGGTTTGTGTTATCAGCTAGCTCTTGGCTGGAGTACGTCATGCAGTATCTCTTCTGGTCACTCTCTAGCAGGATGATGTTTGTGGTCTGGTCTGGAAGAGGCTGCAGCACAGACACTTCTTTCTGTGGAACTTCAGGAAACACAGTTACAGCTTCAGTGGGCTTCCTATGATAGTCAGTGTGTGTCTGCATAGTGTCAGTGCCTGTTTCATTCTGGATTTTGCTCAAGCTGCGCAGGAGGAGCTTGTCAATGTAACCCAGGGTCTTGGTCTCATAACCCATTTGTGCTCTCTGAAGGGTGTCAGAACCGTTCACTGGGGGTCCTTGGCCCTGTAGATGTCCGGGTGCGGCTGGGTCGCCCCCATGGGAAAAGATAGGACTCTGAAGAGCCACAGCATGCAGGGGGCTGGGGTAGTGGTACACTTCAGTCCCACTGCGGGACACCAGGTTGCTCTGGAACTTGGGGTCCACCGTGGAGGTCTTCAGGTTTGTGCACATTGTGGGTTTCCTTGCATCCACAGATTTGTAGTAGCCCAGCCCTTGAGCCATCATCCTATCAAGATCTCCTGATAGGCAACACAAAAATACTGATTAACCTTTCAAATCACTCATCACTGAAAACTTACATGTTATTATGCAGCAAAATACACATTGAGTTGCTTAGTAACAACCGTTGCATGGTTCCCATTACTACAGATTATTCTAAATTAGAGATGAAGAGATTTGGGTACCTGTTGACACAGGTCTCGGTCGTGCTTGTTCGGTGCCAGTAGTGCTTGCTCGGATCCTGCTGCTGCCCAGGTGGAGGCCCGTGGCCCGCGGAGGGTTGGGCTGGGTAGTGCTCTCATCAGCAGAACGCCGGCGGCATACATCAACTTGTAATGGAGGGCTAATGTGGGAACTAGCAGGGCTCATGGGAAGGAGAAGAAGGCTAGTCTGAGAGGAAGACAGGCACTCGCTGTACACAGAGGTGCAGGAGTTGGACAATGAGCAAGAGCCACCATCGCTGAGCTCGTAGAAACCTGGAGAGAGCCAGAACAATGAAACATGAGTATTCCTCTCACTATGTAGCATCATGTGACGGCGGCTTGGGTGGATGTTTTATTACTTGCTATAAAGTAGAAAACTTGTTTGACTGTTTGCTTACACACCTGAGCTTGGCCTGCTGTCGCTCTCCAGCTGCTCTGTGGAGGCCTTGCTCACGTCCAGCTTCAGCTCACTGATCTGCTGATCCAGCTGCTGCAAGTGAGTCTTCAGCCCCACATCCTGTTTCCGAAGACGAGACTGTAAAAGAGAAAACTTTTTAGCCAGGATGCAAAAATATGAGCGGCACAAGACCAAGATCTGTGAGATTTTCTCAGGAAAGGAAATTGCAAATGGGAAGTTATGCGACTAACAACCCCTCATGCGCACACATGCATGTAATTACACAGAAATTCTCTGTACAGGTGTATTCAAGAAAATAAAGCAATAAAGTCAGGAAGGGTTTTAACAATGCCAAAATCTGACTAAGGCGAGGTCTGTTGTTCAGATAAAAGATGCTCTAATGTACAGCCATCAGGAAAACAAAAGCGACTCAGCTGTGGCTGATGATTAACCCCAGCAGGACATGGGGGAGCATGGAAGAAGCAGTGGTGGGTAACTCATTTCTCCCCCACAGCGAGGGCCTGGCCATTGTGTAAACTACTAGAGGAGGAGAGCCTGGGGGTTGGTGTGGAAGACTGTTTGCTTTGCAGTTCGGCCACAGCATTTACTGTTACAGTTGTTCTTAAAATGAGGGCTGGGGCATCAATGCTGCAAAATGCACCATTAATTAATATTTCAGCTTCATGTAAGAACAAGTTAGTTCAGTTACCTCCTGTTTAAACTAGGGGGAAAAAAAGACATCTTGAAAAGTGTTTTTGGACCATTAAATCTATATGTAGCAAGTGGTGGCTTTTAAATATAGGCTGTGGTTAGGCTGCAGTGGATCCATTTTTGCATGAATGTAAAACACAGTTTAAACTTTATGCTGTAGTGGTACTTTAAGGTATTTCCTTTGCATTTGCCCAGTTCTACTATAAGTCAAGCATAGCACCTTAATCCCTGTACTTCCTGTAAGGCTTGTAACAGCAGCATGCATGGAAAAAGCCTGTCACGGAAAACTCCACAGAGCCAGTTGTCTCCAACACTCAGGGGCCTCTCATGACAAGAGACTCTCACGGAGTGTCACTCACTGCAACATATCCACTTTTAATACACGTCACCATTTTAAGCAAAGAAAAACAAAATTCTGGCATTTGTGGGTTGATGATTGAGATTTGCCCCCCTGCAGTGCACACATGCACATACACAACTCAAAGTCCTCTGGGTCCTGCAGTGAACCTTGATTTATGACACCTATCCTACTTCCTACCCCCAGCTGAGAGCCTGAAAGTGTGTCTGGTAATAATTGAAGGCAGAATGCACATGAGCATCAGCTGACTGCAACATTCAAATGAATGACTTTGCTTCAAGGACAATAAGTGTGCATTAAAAACAAAGTGAGACCAGTGTTGATCTCATCCTTATAAACAGCAGCAATAATAAAAGTGCAGATATCACGGTGACACTAAATTACTGCCTGTGCATGATAGTAATGGAGCAGTGACCCAAAGAGGTATTTTAATGATTGTCTTGTGTCTTTTGATCTAAATGACTTCCTACCAGCTGTTGCTTCAGGGCTGTCAGGGTCGCCTCAAGCCGCTGCTCCTCGGCCCCGACCACCGTGGGACCCTCCAGGCCTGCGTGCACGGAGGTGACCGGCTCCTCCCGGTCCACCCTCAGCGCCCAGCTCACCATCTCGCTCTGTCGCTCCTTCAGCAGATGCAGCTCCTGCAGCCCGGCCAGAGCCGCCTGCAGCCTCTCCCCGACCCTGCTGCGGTCCACCCCGGCTGCGGCGCTCATCATCCCCGCACACGACCCCTTCCTGCTCAGCATGCCAGGCACATCCACAAACCAGATCAGAGAAACGTCCCCCCCCTTTTGTCCGATCTATGTGCTGCTGCTGCTGCCTGCGCCGCTGACCTGCTCGGTGTTTTAAACTACCTGTTAGAATAAATGTGGAGCTCAAAGCAGCGACGAAGCTCCTCCCACACGCCAAATGGCCCTCCTCCTCATTGGCTGGCCCCTGGCTCCCAGTCAACATCTGGGACTAATCCTCCCCATTCAGCTCCTCTGTGGAGCTGCCCAGGCATGCAGGCTACTGAGTTCATCTGCATAATACCACATGGCATGATCATCATATTATTATGCTATTTACACTGGTCTTTTGTTGTTATTATTCTCTCCAGCAGCAGGATATGTGATCAACTTTGCGAAGGTCTGCAAGTGATTTCAGGGAATGTAAATGGGTGAATAAATGTGTCCTCTAATCATCATGAAACAAGCAGGCATCAAACAAACAAAAAAAACTATTTAATCACCTGGAAAGGAATTATTCTAGTAGCTTTGTGGCAATATGTTTTACAAGGACTGAACTATAGCTCTGTAAAACTCACAGCTTTAAATCACTTTTACATTAAATGGATCTACTCCATATAAATTACTTTTTGTCCTCTTCAATGCAACATAAAATTCTAGATTTAGATCTACCACCAAACAATCTCATTTCATAGTAGTTTTTCTTGTTTTGCCCTGGAAATAAAGACTTGAAAGAGAAAACAGAAAAATCAGTCATGCCAGTAAAGACCAGCGATGGAGGAATGCCGTCCCCTTGTGGAAGAAGAGAATACAACAGTTTTTTGGCCTGCTCATGGACCCTGGAGGTCCCTTTTCTTCACCTTGAACCACATGCATGTGTCTCCCAGGCTGAGAGGTCAGCTATCTGTAAATGATCTTAAAAAGTCTGCACAAAGAGAGAGTGGGACAAAATTATTAATTTGGGTATTAATGATACCCAGAGAGATACAGAGACTCAACACAACTCCTTAAAAATATATTTAAAGACTTTTGAAATGAGATAAAAGAACAATAGTTCATTGTGGTACTAGAGCAAGACATACTAACTAAAAATCACAATTCATATCTTTCATATTCATATATTGTCTTAAACTGATTGACTGAGCTGAATATTCAATGTGAGAATATAATTGTTGTGGACAGGATGTGGAAAGATCTATGTGGCTAATCACAAAGATACCAGTTGTCATTCATTGTCACATTCAATAAAGGACCACACCTCTGTGCTGGAATGATGGATAATCTCAATTTTTTGAGATTCTCTAATATTTGCAGTGCAAAAGACTGCAAAAGAGGAAGTCCAGTGTGTGTATGAGTGCCTGAATAAAAGGACACATACTGTTGTTTAGTTTGTTTGCAGGTACTTGTTATCTCTGTGAAAGCAGTTAGTTGTAAGTCTGTACTTTTTCGTTTAATCATTAAATGCACGCCTTATGAAACCATATCACTGATCTCATCTCCTCATTATTTTATCTCTGTTGCTATTTCATCCTCACACAACCATGACTCATAGGGCAAGTATTACTCTTGTTTTCTTTCCACCTGAGCTGTGGTTCATCTAACTGAGACGAATGATGCACTTGTTCTCATTGTCAATAATCTGATAACAAATAAATGAGAGAGTGATTGGGCCCTCATCACAGGTGAAGGCAACATGAGGTAGGCTGCAGACTATTCACCTATGCTGCTTCTGTTAGCACTGTGTCTCAGGTGGGGAAGATTCTTTCATGCTGATATCTGCAGCTATCTTGAAGCCTGAGTTCAAAGGAAATACCAAAATACCTGGAGGGGGTTACACCTGTGTGAGCATCACACACACATACACACACACACACACACACACACACACACACACACACACACACACACACACACAGTCTGACAAAGATAAGGTGATTAAAGTGTTTTCAATATGAGCCAATGCAACTCATTTTCTTTTCACCAATATGTGAATCACATGCTGTTTGAAATGCATTTTGGTGCTTAATTCACAATAAGATGCAATTGTACAGTTGATTTAAAAATATTAACGTTGAGACACTAGAGGGCAGTGTCACACTACTTCTCAATCTTGTGAGATTAGTTTTATATTTTGAGATATTGTTACTGGAAAGTATGTACATTTTATGGATGTTACATATTTTGCTCACCTCGAAATATGAAATTGAGAGACCCTGGGTGCAAAACTGTTTCGTCCCTTCACCATTGTACAGATTCATTTTGGAGATATGGAGCTAAATCCCTTGTTTACCCATATCCTAGCTGATTGCAAAAACACATCCCCATCACTTTGATGGTAGGCCCCTCATCAAGATGCTCATATTATATTGTGAAGCCCACTCCTCACAAGGATAGCATCACGTCATTGCAATGCTGCTGACACACAACGCTGCATTGTGATGCCTGGATGTCCCTCTGCCCCCATTCCCTTCAAAGCACTTCCTTCAGGGTGACATCAGCTGGGGTGCTTCTCCAAAAGGTGCCCTCTTTTTTGGCAATCAAGTGTGGGCTTTGTACTGGAGTCAGCAAGACTCTCTTAACCTGATCCACCCTGACTTATCAAAAAAAAAAAACTTTTTACCTACCACTTTGCAAAGCTAAATCCAAACAGTTTTGTCTCACAGGAGGTTTCTCTTTGTGTGGCTTCTTCTTTGTGTTCTGCATTTATCACAAGATTTTCCATCCTCCCTCCCTTTTCCCCCCTTCCACTTAAGAAATGATAAAGCAGCCAAATGTTGATAACAAAACAAAAGCACATGGGCAGGGATCCCTTTTACGGTATCCATGATACTCCTTAAAAACAGCCACAGTGAAAAGAGTGTTATAAAGAGCTTGTACCTGCTCAGGTAGATACACGCAGGAACAATGGGAGATGCTGCCGTAAACAGGATGCGTGGGGGGTAAACACGGGGTGTTGTCATATGTGGGACTGAGCGAGTGTCTGTGTGTATGTGCGAGAGGAAAAGCTGGGAAGTGAATCTGTTGTCAGCTCTGTGTACATGGAAAATAAAACAACCTTTTCACATGTAGGCATTATGAGCTTATGACTTCAAAGGAGGCAAATCTGATATCATACATAAGACACTCCAATGCACGCTTAAAAAGACGCAGGATTCCTATGATGGGTGTTGTTGATTTTGAGTTGTTTCCGGGGGGTTGTGCATTCTCACATATTACTCTCTGTGTGTGTTTTGTTCTCGTTGCGTGTCAGGGGATTCCCACGCAGGTCCTCTGATTGAGAATCCCTTTCCCAGGTATTCTGTCGTCAACAAAGGCAATGATAGGGAATTTCAGAGATCAAAGCGGCCTCTTGTGTCTGCCAACACAGCCTCCCTCGCTCTGCCACCTCTGACCACTGCACAGCTACATCCCACAACATGATTATCACACGCTACAATGAGCGAATGAATGAACCTCACACACAGAAACCTACGTTTTGATGTGGCCGCTCACCAGTGGATCACTTAGATCTCTGCTCCTGAGTTACTGAGGGAGATTATGGAATTAGACTTTATTTCCAAGTGAGTTTTACTGGCAATGAAATGCATCTGTTCTTTATCTGCAGCATCTTAAATAGATATATGCTTTTAAAAGGAAGGCTTCCACTGTCTCCATAGTTTTGGCCGTTTTGAAACCTTAGACTTATCTCCAATACCCCAAGTGATTTCCAACCTAAAAAGCTCCAACTCTATCTCACATGTCAGGGATTGTAGTAGGCTGTTTGGGGAGTCATTGGTCTTTAGGTCTTGAAACAGAAAGCATAATTCACATATGTTGTTCCAGATTCCTCCGACAAAATACATAGTCAAAGGTGCATCCAAGAAACACAACTCATCCCTGCGTTTGACACTGACTGATAGCGACGTTGCGCATAACAGTTCCCAGGGTTCTGCTGGCAATTTGATATATGTTCTGCTTCATACCTGGTAGCGCCCACAGTAACTGTCAAACCTACTTGAGAGCAGAAGCTCAGACAGTCAGTGCACAATCCACCATGTCAGTTTCCAATTCATTGTCAGTGGAGCAGCTCCAGGATTTATCTCCTGATGAAATCTCAGATTAGAGGCTTGTTTCTGTGGGTTTTAGCTTTGATTGAGAGTCGTTCATGCCAAGAAATGCTGAACGAACTGCCTAATGTTGTTGGAATTTCTTTAAGGTTACTTTACTTAATCCACGATATTTGATGAAATAATACAGCGGGATATTCATCAAACCACTCATGAAATTAGTTCATTGAGGTATAGCAGTCAGATTAGAAGGAGCTCACGAGACATTTTGAGTCATGTAAATTAGCCCCATTGGATCGTTTTTGAAGGTACAAAAAGGACTTTTGACTGTTTCCCGGACACGTGGAGGCCTGTCCCCAGTGGTGGACCAAATCAGCCATATCTCCCTCTGTAATCTTGTCCGCAGTGTGCTGAAATACTTCTTCAGACTTTCAGTTGATTTGCCCTCAGAGTCCAGAGCCCCTGCACATGAGAGAGACCTTTATGCCATACGCTCGCAAAATTATCTCCTCATCAAATTTTATTTGAGCTGAACAAATTTTTGTTTATTCAGCAAGTGAGGGAGACTGGCTTCCATGCTGTACTCCTGCAAATCATAAAGACATCAGTCTCAATTAACTGATTTAGCATTGCCTTACCTATGAATGTAGTGTGCTACTTTCAGCCAAGTTCCCATGGAGAATTTAAAGCAGTAGATGGTCTATACCGCTTGTGTGACAAGCTGGGGGAGCTGTTTGGAAAATGTCTTTTTCCCCTCATGTATCCTCAAGAGGATTTGTACAGGGCCATAGTGTGCCACGCACAATTGCTGTGAATGTCATGTGAAGTTTTTTATCATATTTATGTGTTTACACCTGCTTCACCCACAAGTATTTTATAGAACTTGGAGATAACTTATGTGTGTACACTATATGTGTCTGTTTGGAGAAAAACAGAATTAACAAGGCTCAAGTCTGAAAGGCATCATTTACTTGGGGAGGGCTACATTTCAGGAATGGATGTAAAAGTGTCAAAGTCCATACAAGAGAGACTTATCATGGCGAGTCTCGAATGGCCTGTATCTTTTCATGGGCAGCGAGACACACGTCTGAGTTGTTTAAGACTTGGACATTGTACTTAACTGACCCTGTCGACAGGAGCCTGGAGACCAGCGCTGCAGTACTTCTGCTGAATAAGGGCTGAACTGAATTTTGAATCTGTGAATACAAGGAAAATCTGATTTAACTGATGAAGTTTAGAAGTATAAATGAAGTAGTTTAGGTTGTCCATACAATATCACAGCTCTCTGTATCACTGTATCACTGTTTCTGCCCGAACAGACCAGACTGTTGTTTTTTCATACAGAGGTTTTTATTGCAGCTCTAAAGGTGCCACTTTATTTTGGAGAACAGAGTTGAGCAGTGAACAGTCTCGGAGTGTGCACAAAGAACGCACTGAAGGGTACTGACGTTTCTTCTTTTAGTGAATGATGCTCATTGTGTGACAGTAGTTGAGTCAGCAAATCTTTGGGTAACACAACTGTGGTTCAATGGAGCTGCCCAAAGAGATGTTTTGTGAAATTGTGCATAAAGACCTGCAGTTGTGAAGACAGGATTGTTTCTGTTTTTAGCCACTGGAGCTACGTGGCTCTAGGGATGGCAATTTTGGTCAGTCGGTCAGTCAGACTGAGATGTCTCAACAGCTTTTGGGTGGATTGCTGTTAAATTTGGTGCAGACACCCGTGGTGCCCAGAGGATGAATCCCGGTGAGCTCATGGCTTTCTTTTCACACCACCATGACGTTGACATTTGTGATTTTGAGGGAAATGTCTAAACAACTATTGGATATGGGAAATTTGGGACAGACATTGCTGTTCCCCTCAGGATGAATTGTTATAACTTGTTATGACTGTTTCACTGATGGACTAGTCAAAATATGAATCTGTCCAACAGTACCTGGAAAATTAAACCAGACAGAAGACAACTCTGCTGTACTGTTGTTGTGATGGCAAAGGCGCCTGATAGCTTGCCCCTGCAGATGACATGGCCACTGAAATCTCACATGTTCTCTTTTAGAAGGCAGGCCATAGGGATCTAGGAGTTTCCACAGTGTTTTCCTGTCCAGGTTGTCAAAGGTTTTTCCAAAGTTCACAAAAAAATTAAAGGTGGCTTTATTTTCTAAACTGTTCCACAATGATTCTAATTGTACATGATTTATCCTTCCTGAATCCGGTTTGCTCTTTCCTTAACTGCTTGTCCAGTGCTGATTGTATCCCGTCTAAAATGATTCTACAGAAAACTTTGCTGGGGATAGCACAGCAGGATTGCACCTCTCCAGCTGTTGTATTCACTAAGGTTTCCTCTTTTAGGAGTGATGATCTCTAAGCCCATCTTCCATTCTGTTGGGATTACTTCTGTATCCCAGATCTTGTTAAGTGATACAGAAACTCAGTCGTTGCTTTTGTGTTGTTGTTGTTGGTTGTTGTTGGTAGCATTGGATGATGGTGTTATCTTGACCTGTGGCGGCAAATCTGGCAGTAATGATACTTTCTGAAACTGCTTCCCTCTCAAGTTGCTTCTGGCAGCGACTGGAGAGAATTAAACCAACACCATGCATATGTGGATCGTTTGCTCTCTCTTTTGCTGAGTACAAAAAGGAAATTCACCTGTGGCTATGGTGACCTCTACTCCTATTACACTGACATTGTATGCTCTCATCTCATTGGCTAGTTGCACTAACTTTCCCACCTGGTATGGAGTTCCTGCATTCCAGCATCCCAGTCTGGTCTTGGACTTGAACTGGACCTTGGGCTTCACTACGGTTTTCGCCAAAGGATCTAATCCATTCATTAACTAGGGTGGCCTGCTTGATTCAAGAGAGAATAATTGCTTCTGGTTTCAGTTTCAGTGCTCTTTGTTTACAGCTGGGTGGGTGATTGGCCCAAGTAGTCAGGGGCTGAGTCGACCTGTCAGTCCCCTTCCCATGCCTTGGTCTTTCATGCAAAGGATTACAATCCCACACAACACAGGGCCAGACATTACAGCATTGAGTTGTGTACAAGTCGCCCCACACGCCAACTCCTGCTATTGTATGATGAAAGCACAGGTGCTGACATCAGCAACAGCGCGGGATGGAGAGAAGATAGATGTATGCCACAATAAATGTATGCCTTACAAACACAGTCATATGTCTTTTCTGCATTACTGCTGAACTTTTTTAGATATGCTGTAGACACGTAGGCAGTGTTTACCTCAAATGCTTGTGTTTGTGATTCATGCAAATTATGTAGTTTATAGTGTATTGTGTATTTTGTCTTTTCATATACATATCCCATAGTCTGTTGAATCTGCATCCTTTGTTTGGATATATGTGTTTTTTGTTTTGTGTATTTTTGCCAGTAATGTATATATCGTATAATGACAGAATTAAACCCAAATGAAACCCGAAATATGTTGATAGTCTGCCATAACAAAATCTCTACAATGGAACCACACCTTTAAAAGACAAAAATGTAAAGGGAAGAATTTTGAATAAACAGTCCCTTATCCGCCTCCCTCTCTCACGTACAAACCGGTGCACACGTAGGGAGGAAGTTTGTTGTCCAACCCAGCATCTGTAGACCCCATCAGTCAAGGGAAGCTCTGCTGTCATAGAGAACAACAACACAATGCCAGTTGTTGTGTCCTTTGTCCTGTGTGCGCTGTTTACGTATGTTTATCAAGATGGTGGCAGAGACATAAAAGCCTGGTTTGGCTGCGACAACTAAATCTTCTCTCCTCCTTTAGAAGGGCAGCTATTTTGACAGAGCAAGTTTCTTCTTGTACACAGGAACACCAGCAGACATGGCTTTAGACATCCACTAAGCTATCACAATGCAGTTGCAACACAAAGTCAGACTTGGGAGAAGCAAACTCTCTTGTCTAAACTTCCCTCATGTCTGATCAGCATCTGATTCCGGCATCAAATCTTCATCAGATGAGTTTGTGCTGAGATATTTAACCTTGAGGTTTGGGTTCATAGGAATATAACCACAGGCTATACAGGTTGAGTTCTGAAATGCTGCAGCCGCAGTCGTCACGCAGGTGTGCAATTTTAAGAGGCCTCTTTATTTTGCAGAATCACCTGAAGTTTTTCCACCTGTGCACAGTGTGACAGAGCTGCCAGTGCCCTCAGGGTGGCATTACCATCCATCTGTCCACACTGAATTGTTATTCATCAAATGCGCGCACGACTCCCCTTTCCCTTTTTCAGGAATAGAAAAAGGTGACTTCTGTCTGTTTCCAAGACATAGCATCGCTGCTGAACGCTGATGACAACTCAATGTGCTGTGTGGTTTGTGACCAGCGCCCCCAACCCCCATCCATCAACCCAAACCAAAACAACCTGCAGCTCAACAGAAAAATACCAGACTCAGGTGATCTGAGACAAACAGAATCCCCAGTGAACCTGGGTGTGAGTAAATTACACTCGATAGGTCGATGAACTGAGGCTTATGTCAGCGTAAGCCGGTTCAATCAAAATAACACATCAGAGCACATTAATTTGTACTTGAGAGGAGATCAAATGTAAAACCCCAGGCTGACCCCTGAACACTTGCTCCTGAACCCTTCATCCTCTCCTCTGGTGTGCTAATCCTCCTGGAGCCCTCCATGGGAGCTCATGTGGCCCAGGGGAGATTGACTGGAGGAGGATGAGGCTGACAGCACCAACACAGCTGGCCTGTGTAGACCCGATCTGGGACTGAAAGCCTCCCTAGCACCCACGTTCACAGATGTGCCGGTCCCTGATGAGGAGGAAAACCCAATTGTTCTGCACCGTGCCCACCATGTGCTCGCCCCTTCAGAAACCACACTCCATGGTGAACATTGTGTGCTGGCCACTGATCTGATGGCGAGGAGAGGCGTACGTGAGTGTGTTTCATTAGACACGGGACCACACAAGACTGTTGTTGGGTATTTCCATAAACATTTGAAATAAAAGGCTACATCTATCAAAAGCACCAGATTAAAGTTTGATTTTGCACAAACAAAGACTTGGGGGCCGTTTTCCCAGAAGCCATCATGGGGCGAAAGTCCACTGAAAAATGTACCTTTTGTTTTTGAGGAGTTTCCCCGCAACCTTTGTAACTTGCGCGCCATTAAAATTATGAGCAGACATTTTATGGGGGCCCACACAGGGAATGCTCTGAAGCATTTCATTTTTCCAAGACTTTTATTTTGTTGCATTTTCATCTCAGAAGCCAACTCGCAAACATCAAATCAACGAGTTGATCTGTCATTTAAGGTACAATGAATCTGGCAAACAGGCGCAATAGGAGAAACAATTGCTGTGAAGCTCTCCCCGAGGAGGAGCAATTACAATATCTTTCCTTTCTATCAGGGAGAGAGTGAGGATTAGGAGTGTTTGTAACAAGATAATGTGCAGCAAATGTTTGCAAATTCCTCTGCATCACTAACATATTTGAAGGAGGAGAGCTCTAAACTGTACTTTCAGGCTGTTAAACTCTTGTTTTATCCTGAATGATATCCTCCTTTGACCAGGACATGACACCTTATACAGAGAAAACCAAAGGTCAAGTTGTGGGGGCACATGCAGCCATATATAAAATGTCAGTGAGTGGTTGGTGGAGGCCGTGGGAGAGTTTTATCTCTTGGATGTCTTAAATCCTCTATCCCTGCTTGTCCTTTGTGCTCTGTAGGCTCAGCTTGTATCATGTTTATGGATGTCAGATAAAATGTCAGGGCCATTCCAGTGTGGCAGGAGAACATGAGAGATGTTGGTTGATGTCATGTGCAGGGGTGGTAAGAGGTCTCTGCAGCCTTTATTGGTCATATTTCTCCTGACAAAGCCTACGAAGCACTTATGTAAATCCTCCCAGTATCATATATCAGGGCAGGTATTTGAAAAGGTACAGCCAGATGACTATTTAAATCAGCGTCCCAGCTCTGAATTAATTTATCGCCGTGTTTGGATGGCAAATAGATTTTGATGGAGTGGCTGATAGCACAGACGTGTTTCTGGACACGACTAGGTGCTGAGTTTCCCAGCTGCCGGAGCCAAGAGCTGAGACGCATGATTAGAAAGGGAAATTTTGGGGTGAAATAAAAAACTCCATCCCTGACATTTTCTTGCGGTGAAAAAGTTGTGAACTACAGGGAAGAGGCAGGGGCCAAGGCCCCATAATATAGCCCTTCTCTCCAAGGCCAGGTCTGACGCAGGGAGCCCGATGCTCCGCGGGTCGGGACAGAGCAGGTCTGTGTGGTGAGCCAACCATAGAAACTCTGTCACCTCTGAGCGCCGCGTGGAAACCCCTGTGCACTGTCGCTACCAGAGTCCCACAACAACCACATGTTGACTCTGTTAATTTGTGAAGCATCACCTGCATTTTGTTTCATGCAGAAATCTGTTTACAGATTATAACAGCTCCTGATTTAATAAACTGTTGGTCAGCCAAAAGTCGCATGATTACAACTAATTGATGAGAGAATTTATTTATCTGTAAATCTGTGAAACATGTTTTCATATTTGTCCTGCAGATGAACACAGCCATGTCAATCATGACTCAATGAAGACTTATTGTTAGTTTAAATAAATCATCTTTTGTGCATATTGCCATGGTCATTAAAGAAATTGACATTTTGGGAAATGCTCTTACTTACCATCTTGCCAAGAGAAAGATAAAAAGCAATAAAAAATAGCACTCTCATGTCTGTTCGTTGCACATCTGTCCGAAAGTAACAAAATCTGCCAACCAACACCACTGAAGTTTACTTGCATCTTAAAATCTAATATCTAATTTGTTTAATCTGCACAAAAGCGTAACAATGTTGCATTGTGGTTTTATGCAGGAAGTCATCATTTCACATAACCCCTCGATTTTGGCACAGATTAAACATAGGCTATAATGTGTTCATTAAGGAGCTTATGAGAGACGATGGTAACCTTTGGACAAAGTTAGGAAAGCTGTTTTAAATCTTGATGATAAGTTATGTTAACTATCTGCTAAGTGTTGGCAGTAGATTCATGTGAACTGTGCGAACATGAGAGTAGTATTGATCCTCTTGTCTAAGTCTTGGCAAGAAGCTTTTTTTCCCAAAATGTCTAACGATTCTTTTAATGATGTTCCAGGCTGAAAAATACAGCAACCAATCATTCATAAATCGAAGTTGGGAAGCGCTATGAATTAACTGCCAGAAACCTATTGGCCCATAGAAAGTGAAAATAACTGAGAGGAAATTTTTGGAAAGTTTTTGGATTGTTTTCCGTGAAAGTGAAGGATTTCACAATGTCTGGTAGCCAGCTGTTTGAGCAACACACGTTTCGTATTTAAACAGAATATTTTTGTTGATTTCCCGAACTAATAACACTCATTATGGTTGATGTCTATCTCAAGCTGTCAAAAGCCATGTGTTCATAGGGTCTGTGTTGGAATTTCTGAATCTCTGCGCATTTGGTACTTTCATGTTATGTCCTGATCTGCAATGCTGTGTTAACTTGGTTTTGGGGGAAAAAAATACAACTGAAAAATGTTTACGCTTGTATTTGTGCTTAAGAACTAAATTCAAATAAAATTAACATCGGATGGAGGGAAATTTACATTGAAACAAATAAATAATTTATTCCCTTATCAGTTAGTTATCTATTCTTTTGCATGTTGATTAACGATTACATCTTCAACATTCTTATATATAGTGTCCACTGAAATGTCTCAACAACTATTGGATGGATTGCTGGGGAATTTGGTCCAGACATTCATGTACCCATCAGAATAAACTGGCATAACTTTGGTGATCTGACTTTTCTCCTAGGCCTAAAATTTTAATTTGCACAATTTTTTGTTTATGACTGAATACCTTCAAAACTAATGACTTTCCCATTTCCCTCAGTTGAATTTTGCATTTAGTGCTAATTAGCATATACTGTCTATTATAGTGAAAATAGGTTTAGAACCTTCATGTTAGCATTGCCTTTATGAGCATTTACCTCAAAGCAATGCGTAAGTAGAGACTCACAGAGCTGCGAACATGGCTGTAGGCCTACTTTGTGCTCAGTCATAATACAAAAGCAAAGAAAGAATTTATATATTTGCCAAGAGCTAAATCTTTAACTCACATGAATGTCAATTGCTTGAAAAACTGTACCATAAAAAGTTATTGTTAAACTCAGCCTTCACACAGCAAAAGAAAGCGATAGAATCTGTCCCACATTCAGACAGCATGGTGGAGATCCTGTGAGGTCCAGCTCACGACAGATCCCCCTGTCAGTTAAAACCGCCATTTACTGATTAGTTCCTATCAGTTCTCTGTGTGATGGGGATGTGCATAGCGAGAGGCCTGGGTATCTCTTTGGGTATCTGAGCTATGTAAACTCACCGCTGTGGGTCATGGCGGAACAGCTCCTTCCTCCCCTGCTCTGCACTGAAACGGTGGCATAAGTGAAGAATAACAGATTGCTCTACCGGTCCTGGTCTGCAGGATGAGTCACAGATAGTGTCATCACCGTGATGAGACGAAGATGAAAGTGCCATCTCGTTATCAATCCTGCTCATCTCTCTTCCAACTGCAAGAAGATGCAAAGCAGGTTGGTGTAATCAAAAACATGGGTATTGATCACATCATTATAATCCACCTGTAACACAATTAAAGACATCATTGGTGATCACCAGTGCCTGTTATTGTTACTGCCCTGCTCTTGTGTCAGGTGAGAGATTTCCTGCTTTTCATGACAAGTCGTGTTGTTTCAGCTCTAAATAACTAACATATGTTCAGCCCAGAGCACTTAACATTTGCACTAAACTCAGATGATTTGCACCACATTTTAAAGTCTATTTATGTGATTGTGTTTAAGGTTTGTTAAGTTGCTTAGAGAGTTCTTGTTGACTGTGTATCACTGGTCGTGCTCTAAGTCGCCTATCTGCCTCACAGTCTGTGACCAGTAGCACTGAATGATTACAACACATATCTACGTTGACTTGGCTCAAACAGACAGATCTTATAGCATTTTTTATAGTGAGTTTTATGTACATGGAAGAGATGTTCACAACTACAATCAAGAGCAGGGAATATACTCTACAAGGTCGGTCTCAGTGGGTTAAATGAAGAGTTAAATTTGGATTCTCTCGACAAATTTAAATTCTAATGAAAAAGTATTAATGATATGCAAAGAAAAATATGAGGATTCGGAGCGGGCTGGGGAGCCACACATAACTAAATCACGTATAAAAAGCCAATAAAAACTTAGCAAAATGAGGCATGAATGCTTTCTTGTGCCACCAAATATTAGATTATGCAAGTAATCCTTTCAGTCAGCTATGGCTTGGAATTCGAGGAGGCACCGAAGGCCAAGTCGTGTCAAGCCGTCAACTCCTTTCGCCAGCTCGTCGCTACGCAGTCCCCGCTGTTTGTGATTGATGACTGTGGCTTGTACATGACCTAGCCCCGGTGAGGAGTCTTCCCAGCACTGACCAATGATGAACACTACAGGGTTTTACTCAGCTTACATCATGGTAAAAAGAGCCATAATGTAGCCCCATATTTCTTGAATGTTGATATTTTCTTGAGAGCAAAAAACAAGTACACACGTTGATACGGTGGGCTTAGATCCAGCGCACTGTCTGTGAGGACTCATAAAACTTGCATCTTGAACCGGATGGATTAAGTGGAGAGTTTGAACGCGAGCATGGAAAAACATACCTGGGTTGATGCCTCTTTCATGGTTTTGATTTCAGCTGGTGTTTGCCAGACATTCATCAGAGTTGCAACATAACCTACATTATGATGTTTTCATAAAGATAAGCCTTCATTCTGCTGGGTTCGATCCCAGCATGGCAACATCGCAACTCCGTCTCCAAGTGCCAAGTGTGAGCGTCACACCTGATTTTATTGACAACTGTAATGATTGCATTTCATATACTGTAATTACTACAGTCAAAATATTGTCTCAAAGCCTGAGAAACTGTATGGTGCAGGGTCGAAACGAAATGCACGCACAAGGAAGGGTTTGTGGAGGAAAATCCTGTTTGCTTGCACTGCAAATGTTGGCTTTAATAATTTTTGTAAAAAAACAACAACAAAAAAACGGTGTCATGCAGTGTTTTTTCTGCCTGGAATTCTTTCGGTGGAATCATTTAAAGATGACAAATCACTGGCAGAGGATAGAGACGGAGACAGTGAGATAACAGAGAGGTACTGAGAGTGTGGGAAGGGAAGGCAAAGTGAGAGAGAGTGGGTAGTGCCTTTCTGTGTATCTGAGTGCGTGTAGACCTTTTGTGCAGTGGGGGAAGTTTGAGCTCTGAATTATCTACATTGTTTGAAATTCCCATCCCTCTTGTGTCTTGGCAGACGAGGCACAGGCCGGGGTGTCCATGTGGGTGACTGTAAATGAAACATTCCGCGCTGAGTTCAGGACGGGGTTCCTCTTGACTCATCGTCCGTCATTGCATAAAGCTCGCTCTCTGCGAGTGAAGCGGCCCATTCTTCTGTCCATGGTGAGCCAGGCAGTAAATTCTCAGGGCCCTCATTGTTGAAAGCTCCGTCACCTCCCTAGATGCCTCTATCTCCCTAATCCACCTCTTGTGAACATCTGCAGCGCTGGCCCACAGTGCACGACGCACATCTGTGGCTGGAGTCACCTCAGTGACGCTGCAGACAAACTCAAGTGGATTATCTTCAAAAATAATCAAAAGTAAACACCTGCATGAGTTTTGCTATTGGTTCAGAACAAGTCTCTTTGTGCTCTGCTGGAACTGAAGACAACCTGGGAGAAAATCAAACCAAAGCCATTCTGACTCCTATTTTTAAACATTTAGTTATTTAAGGAAATGTGTTGCTGAACATGCTCTTTTTCAGCAGCTTCACATTTTGTAGAATTACACACATTCACACATGAGAGCTACAGTTGGAGCAGCTGTACAGTAGCAAATTGGTTTCCAGTGCCTTGCTCAAGGGTGTGCTAAAAGCGTAAAGAGTGAAAATCGTTGAGAGATATTCAACATTAAGGTGAAAAACAAATTTCTTGATGTTGTGTCTAGTGCGTGTCTGAGTCTAACTCTTAATTTGCAGGTGTTTATGTGGCGAGTTCTTCATAATGCATTTTGGAGAGGAGTGAAAAGCTCTCCTCGGGGAGTGAACGGGCCCAGGTAGCCCTCACATCTGAAGAGAGGCCTAATGGGAAAGCAAACACGGTGATTACCAAGGCCCCTTTACAAGGAGCAGCCTGCAGTGAGAGTGCTGCACCTGAACAAGCATGCGTGTTCACGTATGTGTGCGTCCGTGTGTGTTTGCACATTCATGTTCATGAATAAAGTTTTGCCTCATCTTAGATACTCCACACGACTCATCAAAAGTTTTCATCTGTTCATAGAGAAATTGTTGTTGTAACTACACTCTTTCTAGAGCAGAATGTGCCACATTTCTCTCATGTGAAAGCTTTCAATGATTTAAAAAATGGGGGGAAAAAATCCTTTTTATACTACTTTCTGGAGTCTGCTTGGAGGATGTGTTCC
The DNA here is from genome assembly GCA_037975185.1 of Centropyge bicolor. NCBI lineage: Eukaryota > Metazoa > Chordata > Actinopteri > Pomacanthidae > Centropyge > Centropyge bicolor. Next base: position 9,698,968 of record JBBMOC010000007.1, on the reverse strand, counting down.
ACACATTCACAGATGTATTTCGTATTGTTCTGTAGTGGCTATGCAAACAAGTTTGGACATGTCAACAAAGTCACAACAATTTGGACGTGTGTGGATGTCCGCACACAGCTTAAAGCTGAAATGATACTTTCTGCATTGACAAGTGCACAAAAATCTGCTAGGGTCCGCATGATGTTCAACCTGCACAAGTGCAATGATGCAAAATGGTGTAAGGTAAAATTACAGAAGAAAAACCCAAAGCAGACTCACTAGCTCCTACTACTGCACACTGAGCTGAGCAGAGGTCCTTTTTGTGTAAAAGAAATGTAACCAGTAAATTGCTCATTTAACAAATTATGCATAAGCTTAGATGAGGAAGCCTGAACTTGTCCTATTTGCAAGATATTTGCCATTTCAGAACTGTGAGGACCATTTCATACAATTTATGTTAAACAACAACTTCTGAGTGAACAAAAATGGTCAAGCCTAGAAATGACCTCTTAACATTCTGTGATGACCATTTTGTAAAATTATGCTGCAACAGTGCAACACAACTTTGCGCAACAGCTACAAATCATTGTGGATGTAGGTGTCTTATCATCTCTATACTGTCAATAAATCGAAAACAAAAACATCTGAAGGATACCTTAAAAAAATATCACACTCAAAGTTTGTGCACATTGAAGGAGACATGCATGCATGTAGTTCACAATTAGATCTACTAGACCAAGGAAAACATTGGTCTAATGAAGAGCCTCAGAGTTTAGCGTGATGATGGTGAGATGTCTGTGGATTAATTACCCACACACTGTGTTCATTCACTAAATTTACAGGTAGCAAAGCCCTAATGTTAGTAGCATCCTGCCACTACATGACCATATGATGAGGGTATTAGGACATATTTTACACATATAAATTGCTTTATATTTATTATTTATATCATCTGTTTTTACGTACACATTTTATATTAATATTTTTATGCTTTTTTTTAAATGATTCCCAGCATGGCCGAGTAGTGCTGTGGTGTGCCATGTCTCCTCAGGGACCACGGCTGTTGCATAGAGGGGCTTTCTTTGCAGCACACGGGCCCTCTTCACTCTGTGTTGACTTAGTAAATTACTTGGGATGTCAGGGCGCAACCACAGCTTATCCTCAGAGGGGGAGGTGGGCGGAGGGGGCGCAGTGTGGCGATGAGAAAAAAAGTGAGAGAGGGAGAGAAATCATTGTAGAGGGCTGGAGCGAAAAACTTAGAACACTGAAAGCTTCAGGTAGGAGTCAAGTGTAGGTTTAGGAACAGAACACCTGAGTCAAGGATGAAATATTGACAGGGTTTAGTTTTGTCCACAGGAAAAGGTCAGCAATACATACAGCAGTTCAGTCTCATGCTTGTTCCCTAAAGATGACTGAAGATTTTAGTTACTTTGCTGCCACCAATAGGAAAACAACACTCCTTAACAACAGAACTTTGTCATGTTGGGATGACAAAAAAAAGTTATGGCCTTTTTCTGAGTTAGGGACTAAATAATACAAACATGCACACTGGTAATCTTGTTTTCAAGCATTTCAGTGTTGATGGAAAAAAAGACCCCTCACAGTTTTCCCCTCTGTGTTGTAATGTGTCTTTGTCAAATTGCAGAACCTCACAACAAAGGTTTGTTGTTTTTTCCCCTCGCTCGTGCAGCCGATCCAGGTGGATGGAGGAGGCCAGTCTGAGAGAGTCCTGCAGGGCACACGGCTCCATGGTATGCATGCTCTGCGCTTAGGGCTGTCTGTGCCGCAGCCTGTCTGCAGTGAGGCGAGTGGGCTGAACACCTGTGGCCCCTCTGCTTAGTCCTGTTTGCTTTGACACCTCGGATGCTGTCTCCTTCAACAACACATCTTTCATCCTCGCCATCAACCTCTCACCCACCGCCTCTCCTTCCCCCCAACCCACACTTTTTTTGTGTGTGTTTCTCCTTGTCAACTCAGACAACTTTAAAAATCCCTGTTTGTTTTTATCTTTGCTTTTTATTTTATGGCAGAGAAAAGTATAAGGAATGGTCCAAAACTTGTACAACCTCTAGTAAAATGCAGCACTTTATTCTATGACAGTAGGTTTTCATTTTTCTCAGCTTAGTGTGCTGTGCCCCAAATGTATTGAATTATGGGTAAAACAGGCTTTTTGTTTGATTCATAATGGCCCAGTTCCATCAACGCTTGTGTCAGCGCTGTTCTCAGCTCCCTTACACTTCACTGGCTTCTTTTTTTTTTTTTCTTCAAAATCACATCACCCCCTTCATCTGTCCACAGACCACGCTAAGCCTTTGATAGGGATGGTGGTGGGGCATGGGACCGATGGGAGAAGGGGTTGATGTGTAATTGTGGGTCGGGGTGTCAGTGGCTCCCCGGGACCTCCTTTGAAAAGATGTGACTGAATCCTTGGCCAAGTAGAGAAAAAAAAATGTTTTCAAAGAAGTGCTTTGTGTGCAGTCATCAAGCCGAATAGTACTACAATCGCCTTGTCTAATTTGTCATAACATGTTTTGCCATTTTTTGACATCCCCTGTCCACCTTTAAAAGGAGGTTTCATCGCTTGGCCACACCTCTGCAGGTCTTTGAGTCTGACTGCTGGAGGTGGACAGGAGCCACATTTGTGGAGTAAAGGATAAAACATAACATCAAGACAAAGTAAGTAAGTAAATGATTAACACCATAAGATATAAAAAGATATGAAGGCATGAATGAAAAATCCCAAATTTATTTAATAAAAGGCAAAGTTTTAAGCCTCAATTTAAAAGAAATGAGAGCTGGAGCAGACCTCCGGTTTACTGTGAGTTTGTTCCAGACATGTGTTGTGTAAAAAATGAATGCTGCTTCTCCCTGTTTGGCTTTGACTCTGGGGACAGTGAGTAGACCTGTCCAAGAGCATCTGAGAGGTCTGGACGATTCATAACAGAGCAGCAGATCAGGAAAGTATTTTGGCCCTAAGCGATTTAATCCTCTGTAAACCCATAGCAGTATTTTAAGATCAAATCTTTGACACACAGGAAGTCATAGTAAAGATCTGAGCATCCGTTCTGAATCAGCTGCAGCTGTCTGATTGATTTTTTTATAGAGACTTGTAACGTCCAGCCAACTAAACATAAATTTATGTACAACTACTTCTAAAACTTGTTGAGACATACAGTAAGTCATTCCTTTCCTGTCAGTATTCTCTATTCAAATGAAGGTACTGTGACTTCAGGTACTGAAACAACAGTGTTTCTTCACCTAACCCCCGTCCCACTCTCAGGCCGACAGCACCCAGATATGAGGCTGCTTCAATTGAATGGCAGGTTTTGCTCTGATACAGACATTCAAAACTAATGCCATATAAGCAGCCCTCCAACACTGGACATTCACAGAACCTGACTTCTAACGTTTTCCAGCCGGTGGAGGGGGAGGGAGGGCGGCAACAAGAGCCTCTTTCAGGGGCATTTCAGCGCAGATTACAGCGACTGACTGCTCCCCACGTTTGAACAATGTGACCACAAGGCCTTCATGATTTGTAGCGTCGCTGGATTCGGCAGATCTAACAAATCATTAAATCACCTTATTCACCGCTGAAAAATGAGGGAGGGAGATTAGAGCAGCATGAGAACATTATGCAGAGACAGAGGGGAAGGTGAGGGGGGCAGAGGTGGAGATATGCTCATTGTCTGACTCATGAATACAATTGTATTTAGATGTAGATGCAGAATTTGGGTGGATTTTGCTCCAGTAGAAGTTGAATAAAAATGCAGCATTTATATAGCAGTAGGGTGATTGTCTTTCAGTAGAGGGCACCATACTCCAATTACAGATGTGGAGTCAGAGTGTGCAGGATTAATGAAGGAAAGAACCATGAGATGTGTTTACTATTGTCCTGTCCAGTTGCTTTCCTGTTGCATCTTGCCTGTTTGTGACTCATGTGATTTAGTGATCTTTTAGTGATCTATTAATCTACCCCTCTGTTGCTCTGGTTATGTGCAAGGAGCCACTGGAGGAGAGTAATGTGATGAGTAGCTGCTTTGTCCCGGACTTGTTTAAAGCCGGAGCTCAGCAGTCAGACTCTTCCAGGGAAAGTACAAAGCCTTGCCTGGTGGTCTGCACACATGCCTGGATGATCTGCCCAAAACAGCCTGGATGGTGGGGTGGCAGAGACACACCTGCTTTGTCAACACCATCTTCCTCACTACTGCGGCCAACTGAAAATCCATCCTGTATAATTGGAAAGACTGCAAGGCACCATAGATTTGAAGTAGCCTCAGTTTCAGAGTACTGAATACTTAATCTGAATACTTAAGGGAAGGAACACTGAATTCGATCCAGGTGTGGAGATCTTTTCATTTCCTGTTGTTTGATGCATGACAAGAAAAGAATTTTACGTAACAATGAAATTAATTGAGGAAAGTAGTTGCATCAAAAGCAATAGAATTAAGCACCGCAAAATGAAGGCAAAATAAAAGAATTAGAAGAAAATAAAAAAATAAAATGAGAAAGGTAAAAGAATAAACATATATCCAATATATACCAGACAACAATAAGAGTCGTGTTAGTGGCTCTGTCACGTTGTATTGAACACTTACAGGTTTTATTTTTTGCACACATTTGCTAATTAGTATAAAAAACTAACTAGAACTGATGAACAAATGTAAACCTCATGACACTGCTAGAGGAAGAGACAGACACTCATCAGAGTCATTGGAATTTATCATCTGGGGAACATGAATGTCTGTCCAAACTTTCATGGCAAGCCATGTGATAAATGATGATATGTGATAACTTTGACCTCTGACACTGGAGGAAAAGTCTGGGAATCACAAAAATCAAAATGATTCATCCTCCAGGAACCATAAATGTCTGCACAAAACGTGCCAAAGCATCTTGTAGATATTGACATATTTCTCAGGAGGGAATAATCAACATAAGTAGAATTCATCCTCTGGGAACCATTTGAATGATGATCTGTTCAATAGCTGCAAGATATTTCAGTCTGGACCAAAGAGGTGGATCACATTCACATTAGAAAGTCATATTCACTTTAAAATTTATTGCTTCAATTATTTGCAAGTTGAAGTCTTCCTCACCTCACCTGTTTTTTTCCCCGTTTTTTTTCTTTTTGCCGCTGGTAACTGAGAAACCAGAAGTCCGTGACATTCCTCCAGAGCATCCACCTGGATGCCAGAATGACCCTAGTTTATCACCTCTGACCTCTTAGAGACTCGAGTCCCGCCACCTGAGCGCTGTGTTGTCCCGCGGTGTTCGCCTGATGTTTGGATAGACTACCTGCTTCTCAAAACAGGGGAGACATGGCAGGGCAGGTCACCAAAGACAGAGCAAAACAAAGAGTCAGATTTCACAGACCCTCTATCAATCAAACATCTTAGAAGCACAATCACGCTCACACTACCTACAGGAATCCCAGCGGCTTCAAAGGCAAACGTGCGAGGGATTTTTTTTTTCTTGCTTCTGAACATGGGATTGTTGCAGATCAGCAGCACTATTGTCCTTTCTTACCTGAGGACGTTACTAAAAGTGTGGTGCATTTACCAATATGGAATTATTACGACGTAGAAATAATAGTGTGGAAAATTAATCCTTTGTCTCCCATTTCTGCAAAGTAATACTTAACACGGCGCAGCAAGCATGGGCAAGCTCTCGTACATTCCCAAACATAAATTATGGCAGGACAAATGAATTCACAGACTGTTGTGTGTGTTACCAAATGCTGCCAGGTCTGCTTTGTATACAGCACGCTGATTAAATGACTGGACTGAGATACGCTGCCATTGTTCTGCTGTGAAGTCAAACAGAGAGGTTTGTGTGCGAGGTTGAGCTGTAACCTACTGCTTGTGTGTTGGTTTTCCTCATTCGCCGGAGCACAGATTCGGCTCACTCTCAAATCTGCTGAGGGTGTTTGTGAGTATTTTTGCTCTAATTCATAGCTTCTTTTGTGAGGTGTGTAAACTCCCAGAGATGTTTTGAATTGTGTAATAATCTTTCTACAACCATTGCAACAGATTCCTGTTTACAGGTGGTGTAATCTCTCCATGCCACGGCTGAGGTTGATGGACCAGTTTGCTTTGAAACGCTTCAGAGAGGATCTTTGCCTAAATTGTTTATTGATATGCTCGCCAGTTTGGGGCTACGTATGAAAGTCTGTTTTCCTCCTCACCACCTCAGCCACCCTGTCTCTCTCACCCATCCACCCACCGCCCGCCTCGCCTCGCCTCGGCAGTGCACCTGTCTGCGGCAGGCAGCTGTGGGTGGGCGGGTCTTGGCTGTCAGTGGAACATTCCAGAGGAGAAGTCACCCCGTTAATCCCTTGAGTTTTAGACCCGACAGCCCCCCCCGCCCCACCCCACCCCCAA